>VXAU01001192.1:1384233-1407895 GCA_013399695.1 Formicarius rufipectus
AAAAAAAAAAAGGCAGAAAAAAGCAAAAATCCAAAATAGAAGTTATTTGTTGTATTTTTCTCTGTTAAAAAAAAAAATCCTCTTGTATTTAATATCAGGGGAGTGCGATGAATTACAAATGGATGAAATTCAGAACAGAAGTGACTGGCGTTGGTGTAACACACAGAGCAGGAGAAAAAAGGCTGTTAAGGACTTTACCTTTTGATACATTTTCATACTCTTTCACAGTCTTTCCAGTGACTGCCCACACAGAAGTAAAATGTTGGTCTAATTGAATATCCCAGGTTATATTTTACAGTTGAATTTCTCAAAATGAAACAACTCAGCTGGATAGCCAGACACCCCACAGCATCCACTTCAGTCCAGAGGTGGCATTTGAAGACTTGGGGTAAGAACAGCCCAACTGCAAGCCTTTGATATCTCTTCTATGCCTTGCAAGTCTCCTTGTAGACTGCAGAGCTCACAAGTCTGTCATCATGGATATCAGGGAGAATAAGGTAAAGAAAGAAATATGCTGTCACATGGGGATTTTCTTCTCAAGGCAATAAGGTCATTTTAAATTTATTAGAATACTCTGTCAGATGTGGCTTAGTTTAAACAATAGCACTCTGCATGTCTGCTATCATGTT
The DNA here is from genome assembly GCA_013399695.1 of Formicarius rufipectus. Lineage (NCBI taxonomy): Eukaryota > Metazoa > Chordata > Aves > Passeriformes > Formicariidae > Formicarius > Formicarius rufipectus. The sequence goes on from VXAU01001192.1 coordinate 1,384,863, forward strand.
AGCATTTGTAAGAAATATTTACAGATCTTAATCTCTCCTATTTTTCTCTGAGATTACAGAGGAAATGTGGCAAAAAACTTATGCTATGCTAATTAATGTTCAAAGAACATGCAAAAACTAAAGAAAGGTAATTTTTTGTGGCTTTAGTAAATGGATGTTTGGAGAAATAAGTAGTAATATGATAATAAATCTCTCTCAGCACGGGGTGATGGTGGGCAGATTCCTGAGGTGAAGAGCCAGTGTCCATTCATGTCAAAGGAATTGGACCAATTGATATCACTACAAGTGGGAAGGACGTGGGGATGTGCATCAGGTATTTCCTACAACAAAAACAGAGAAGGAAACAAAAAGCAACCTCTGAATAATTCCCTCCTGGTTAGAAAAGTGCACTGAGGAAAGTAGATATTAATAATAAATCTTTAGCTCTAAATATAATGTTCTTAATTTTCTGTAAAGTGAAATATTTCAATTTATTTCATTGAGACTTTAATTCCCTCTATCCCATGTGCTTCTCCCTTGAGGAAAGTGAATAAATATTTCCTTGTTATTTCACTCTTTAAGTTGCTCCTTGCAAAGAACTTGGAGGAATTTGTTTATTCACTGTGACTCCTTTCTCTCATCTCTTTTGTTTCTTTGCTCAAGAATGTGTGTTGTGGTTCAACCCCAGCTGGAAATGAAATGCCACAGGGCTGCTCACTCACTGCCCCCCACCTGGCAGGATGGGGAAGAGAACTGGAAAAAGGTCAAACTCGTGTTCTGAGATAAAAACAGCTTAATAATTGAAATAAAATAAAACATACTTCACCTACTACTACTACTGGGTCACCTGTCCTAGCCATGCAAAAGCCCTTAACTTGGGGTAAAAACTTATTAGAAAAAACTAAAATACCAGAGTGTTATCAAAATTATTTTCATAGAAAATCCCAATCACAGCACTGTATGATTTACTAGGAAGAAAATTATTTCCCAGCTGAAACCTGGACAATGTGAAAGAGTGACACAGGGCCTTTTCTATTCTGTTTGCTCTTTAATGTCCTTATTTTTCTTGTTCCTTTGTTACATTCAGTATTTCACCCTTAAGGTGTCTGTTCAAACTGCTTTCTCAGCACACTGGCCACTTACACTCAGCATGTCATCTCCCATGAAACAATTACGTATTTATTTGCATACTGATGTTCATTTTTGTATGGTCATTTTTTTGACCATGACTGTTATTACAGAATAATTTTCTTAACCTCCCAATTAAAGTTTAGGGTGCTATTTTGTTCCTCTGAGAAGCTGTACCTCTTCCTTGTGCATTGCCCCTCTGCTATTGGACTTGGAGAAGGGCTCAGCTCAAAAAGTATCCTTTCTTTTTTCCTTTTTTTTTTTTTTTTTTAATCCTGTAAAATTCTATTTAGTATGAGTTATAAACCAGTTAGAAATGTGAATTTCCTTTATTATCTGTTTACTGACTTTTCCCAGAAACTTCCTAAAAGACCACTTCATTGTGAATGCTCCACACCACCCTGAAAGCTCTGGGCTGGGGCTGGGACCAGAGTCTGTGTCCTGCAGCTGCTGCTGCTCGTGTTTTTGCTGACTTCAATATTTGACTCCGGCTTGAAGCTCTGGGTTCCAGCCTGGAAAAACCACCCAGCTCAGCACTGTCCTGTCCAAAGGCAGCTGGGAGCAGAAGGCTGGTCAAGAAGTGGCGCTTCTCCACGGTTACCATTTGCAGCCAAAACCAGCTCTGGCTTGCAAATCCTCCTGCTCTGTTCCAGTGGTGCTGATGGCTGAATTGTTTGCAGATAATAATATCTCCCAGGACTGAGGCTTGGCAGCTCCTGCCTCCAGCTGATCTGGGCACTGCAGTTTCATCTGGTGGGATGAAGCAGTTGAGAACTTGAGACAAGGAAACACCTTCCGTATCCCCTTCAGCCCGTGAGCCAGGGCTGGAAGTGAGGTGAAGCAAAAGCACACTCAGCTTCTCGGGATCTCAGCAAGGGAATAACAACTAGCCCTCTTCCTCTCAGAAACAGTGAAGGAGGAACATGGGTGAAATTTGGGTTAGTCCTGGACTACGTGAGGCACTCCTGGAACAGCAGAGTCCCACAAAGGCCTGGCATGAGACAAACTGCTCTGCTCCTTTCATATCTGCCCCTCACCAGTTCAGATAACCTTCACAAGAAGACACATACATAATTTTTAAGAATTAACAGTGACAACTGGTGGGTTTTTTTATAAAAAACCCAACAATACTGTCATAAATTGGTCTTATTTTCCACAGCATTACAGTCCTCAGTTGTCGAAAGAAAATTGTGAACTTTCTAAAAATCACAGCAGCCCTTTTAGAAATGCTTTATCCTATTAGCTAAAATAAAAATATTTACAGTCTCCAAAGCATTATTGCTTTCATAATAAGGAATTATGAGTACTCTTCCTTGGGCTTTAAAATTTGACAGAGAATTTGCAAACAGATGGTTTAATGTGATCATCTTCGGTAGCAGAACAAAGCAGTTCTAGTTCATAACTATTAACGTAAATAAATCATGTAGTTAAAAGGAGTTGCTTTCCTCAGGGAATCAAATCCTCTCACTGCACCCTTCTAAAATAATTCCCAACATATTTGTTATTTGTTCTGTGTAAGGACAAGTGGTGGCCTGATCCAAACCTTGTTGCAGTCTGAGGAAAGACCCAGTCTCACTGGAGCTGGAATGACTTCTTCAAGAGTTTGGCAGCATGAGTGCAGTAATGCTCTTTCTAGTTTTATTTTAGGACTTCTTAAAAATAGTCTTCCATTTTCTATTGGAGTTTGCCTGCTTTGCAGCCCTAGCATCCCATCTGTACACATATTAGCATCCAGGTTGTCTCTTTTTTTTCCCTCCAATGTACTGAGGGACTTTCCCATTGTTAGTTGAAAGTTAGTTTTGCCCCTGATTTTACTTTATTCTTGACATTGCCTCTTTAAAGTACAGGGACAGATTTTTGACATCACTTTTTTTCCACTAGACAGTAGTGTTTGGATGTTTAAAGCAGTCCATATTCTCACAACAAGGGCACACAGCTAAAAGAAACCAGTATCTGCCTTGGTTTGGAAAACGAGAACTACGGAATGTTGTAAAACTTCAAGGGACTTAAATTTATTATAAAACCCGATGCACTTGTTAGAAGCATTTTTTTAGGATTACTTTTTTTTTTTCTTGTTCCCATGTGATTTTGGTATTCATGTGGGACTTTACTTCATAGCCTTGCTCCTCCCCCTAAATTAAACCTGAAGCTACACACAGGGCATATGTCTCTACAGACAGAAGCTGCATGGAAAACTGAACACAGTTTCAGAGCTGCAATCTTATCTGCTTAAGGATATTACTAAAGAACCAGATGGAGAATTGTTTTCCATAGTTAACCATCTGGGTCCTGCAATGATACACTCTGCCCTAAGCATTACTGTGGGAATTGACTTCATGATGGGAAAAAGCAGAGAAAAAAGAGACAAGCAGGGAAAGAGGAGTATAATATTTTATGTCGCAAAATGTGCAGCCAAAGAGTCACCATTTTGTCACACACTGCAGTTTCCTCGTCTCTGTGTTTATAACCTGTGGAATAAAAGGAACAGAAAATAAGACTTTAATGGTTACTACAGCATGACAGTCAGCTGTGAAGGAAACCTGAGATGGCATTTTGTTTTTAATGGACCCTTGATTGAGTTATTTAGATGTCAAACTGCAAAGGAGTAAGGCAACTTTTTTTTTTTTTTAACTGATATATGTTTTTATGTGGATTTATGGACTGGATTAATTTTTGGAGTTCTGCACTTCAGGGGTTCCAACCAGTGCTCTGTCTACAGCTGAGAAATGCAGTAATTTGCAGTGACCAAAGAAAGATAAGGAATATGGGATGTTTCACTAGGTTTGTGGAAAAGACCAAATACCTGGTAACAAGACGGAGTCAAAGCAAAATCTAGAATGAGTGGATTTTCTGAGTAGTCCTGCTGCATGATCCTAACACGAAATCTAGAGGTAAAAAGTCTTTAGGCATTAGATTGAAAATAGTCCTGGAATCAGAAGACCAAACAAAGGTCTGTTTGGTGGTTTGGTTTCTTTTTCCTCACATGTCCATGAGGGTCTGCAGTCTACCTTTTTGGCCGCAGTCTTTAGCCGAAGCTCTCCATGCCATCCAGGCATTCTGCCTTTTTCCTGGTATGTTGATTCTCCAGTATCTAATATTTTGTCATCTGTCGCTGAACTCTTTTCTCTGCCGGGGCAGTTATAGGATCTCTTGCCTCTAGCTATTCACCTGCCTTTGCAAAGCCTGTAGGAACCTACTGGAGACCATTTTTCCCTGCTGTCACTTGTTGAATGAAGCTTGAAAATGGCTTTGCTTTCCTTAGTAAATTTGACTAAAATTGTAAACTTAAAAAATATAAAAACAAACAAACAAAAAACAAACAAAACCCCAAAACAAACAAAACCAAAACAAACAAAAATCAAAACAAACAAAAACCAAAACAAACAAAAACCCAAGAAAACAAAAACCAAACCAAACCAAACCAAACCAAACAACAAAAACACACACAAACAAACAAACAAAAACCCAAAACAAAAACCAACATGGTAAAAGGTAAATAAACCAATAAATCAGATTCATCTCAAAGTTCTGCTGAGTTCTGAAGTACCCAGATAATGCAGGTTAGCTCTACTGGACTGTTTAATAGTGTGAAGCTGGATAACGAGTCACTGAAAGTCACTGAGCAAATGTCATTAACCTCCATTCAATATTAGGACATTTTGTAGGGTTTTCAACAGTAGCTTGCTTTTTATGTGTATGAAAGGTCATGAAAAATATTAAATAGTTATGAAAACCCAGTCACCAGGCCATTCAGCACATTTCCAGGTTGGGCTCATGGAAAGAAATTAAAAGTTGAAAATTTTAATTGCCTTTATCTAGATAGAATTGAAGTTTTTCTTGATACATGTATGTTGCAACTGTTCTGTAAAGGGAGAAAAAAAAATCCCTGTAATGGTTTAAATCACTGTTGTATCTTATACTTTAAGGAAGTGCCAGAGCACTTCAACCTGTTGGCGCTGGGTGTGCTCACGTGTGTTGATCACGTCTGGATGTTCACAAGGAAATAACAGATAGAACTGGTTATAGGTTAATCATCAGCTTAGAAACAGATTTTTTTTCTCTTGCCACAGGAAAATCTATGTGGGAAAATCTGTGTTTTGTTTTGTTTGCTCCTGAGTGTCACTGCTGGAGAACAGGCTGTGTGCTTTGATGTTGAGATTGGCTTTAGACATTAATGGCATGAAAGAGTTTATGTGGGTGATATAATGCAGATAGGTGCATATCTCATTCATAAGTTAATTTTTATGATAATATAATTAAGAAAAATAATAATTAACCCTTTTCTTCATCAGTGTTGCACATCAGGACTGAAAAACATGACTTTTATGAAAAGCTTGGCTTGGCAACCATAATGTGTGGCCTCCCGAAGATGAGAAGGTCATTAGTTAATATTTGCAAAATATTAGCTCCTCCATATTAGGAGTATCTTTTATTCGTCTGGAATTTGTTGATTCACTGGAAGCTTTTCCAGTTAAGGTAATTTGGACTGACACTCTTCCCAGTCAACTTGTAGCAGAGCCTTCAATGGAACACGTTGTCCTTCCATGCTGTCACTTGGTCTGTTGGTAATCAAACAGTGAGTTCTGCTTCTTAATGAGCAAAACCAGAAATAATAATTTACATTTTAAAGGACAGAATACCATGGAAAGTGTGAGGAAAATTACTCTGGCTATAAGGAGGAAAATTGTTAGGTTATAAATAAAGATGGACACATACCCTAAACAAGGGTAAATGTCTGTTCTTGCTTTTCTTACATGCAAGCCTTGAGTTAAAAGGTTAAAAAAGGATGTGTCAGTACAAAGAGTTGCTTTGAGACAGCTCAAAGAGAACAATGAAATGTTGCCTTTGTGCCTGAAAAGGAATTCTTTTCACTAGTTTTGCCCTAGAGTTGTATTTCTCTAAAGGCCTGTGCCTCTCCTGTTAATCACACTCTGCCCTTTTCTGCCCACACTTGGCACAAGTTAGAGCTCACAAAATGCATAATTTATCTGCAAATTACATTGTTCAGAAAATCATTTTTTTTAAACACAGCTTTAAACACTGGGGTGTTTTTTTGAGTACTCAAACTGCTCTTGGCCATCAGTCAGATCCTGCCAAAGGGATCTTTTCTGCAGGAGCTGATCAGCAGACTTTCACCAGGGACACGTAAGCCTTGGCCTGACGTTTCTTAGTCCTCAGTGCCACACGCACCTGTCCTCTGAGAGCAAAGCTGGATGGCAGCCTCACTCAGTAAAAAAGGAAGGTGACATGTAAATGAAAGTGGCAGTGAAAAAATCCCAATAATACAGTGTCACCTATGAATATTTTTCTGGAAGAAGACCAAGCAAAGTGTTGAAGAATTTCTATGAAATCATATCCCATAGTTCTTTTTTTTGCCTACTCCTGAAAACAGTGATTTTCCTTGCACAAATAGATCTATGTAAAGGACAGTCCATGGTTTCAAGCCTTAAGTGATACTCACAGACAGCATCTTAAATGGTGGTCATAGATCCTTGGTCTCTCTGCCTGACCCTACTGTTTTCTAAGAGCAAGACAAAAGTCTGCCTGCCCTACACGTCTCCTCAAACTGCAGGAAGATACCGAGGAACGTGTTGGGAAGGTCCCAAAGAGACAAACCCTGCAGTAGAGACCTGAAGACACTGAAAGCAGAAGTCAACACGGTCTTTATTCTCTCTTCTTTTCCTTTTTATTTTTTTTATTTATAATGCAGTTCTCAGGCTACAGTCAGGCCCCTACTCCTTCAGCTGAAAAATGCACATAGAGGAGGGGAATTTCCTCGAAAAGAACTTTCTATAAATTGCTACAAGTTGTCTTTTTGCCATTCATGAGTCTTCAGAAGTGGCTGCTGAGTGTGTGCCACTGCAGTGACTGCGCTGGGTCAGCTTCAGCAGAGCACAGTGTGCGGCCCTGGGAGGGGCAGTGCCCACCAAGGACAACTCCAGGGGGTCTGTTTTCACTAATGGGAAGTGGCATGAAATACTCAATCATCATTAAGTGGTCAAAGATTTGAATCTGCTCATAAAATTGCACCTCGAGTAAGCGAGTGGCTCGTGTGAGTGTCTCTGTCTTATCACAGTGTTCCTCTGGCTCTGAAAAATGAGAGAAGTGTCATGTTTTATTAAAGGACAGAATTCACAGTAATTTGACTCTGGAAGCCTGAAGCCTGCTCAGACTCATACTGTGTTTCAGGGACTTAGTTTTATTCTTTCTGATGTTTGTTTATGTGTTCTGTGAGCATTTGAAAAATCATGCTATGTCTAGAAGTTGTCTGGGCTTAGTTTTACAATCAGCATAAGAGGCATGATCAGACATTTTTGTATTCTTAAAATAAATGTGGAACTGAATACTCTGGAATTTGTGAATATTTGAAACAAGGTTTGATATCAGAGACGATTTCAAAATCCTGAACCAAACACGCTGTGAAAATGGAGTTCCTGTATTTCATTGTGATTTCTCTTAGTGAACTATAGAGCTAGGTCAGGGCAATCATCACACAGTGCTGTGTGTGTAAGAAGAAGTTTATATATGTTTAAAAAAGTCTTAAGATGTGGGGGCAGACTGTTAAACACAGATTACCTTGGGCTTGGGTATGAGTAACAAACCTCTGTAGCTGAGAGAGTTTCTGGGGGAGACACAGTTGGGTGACATCAAAGCTGTGATCATCTTCCTTCAGCTTCCACCTCAAGCTGCTGTTTGGGACTTGAATTAGCTAAAATCACCTTTCTCATGGGCTGAACACTGCTGGTAGAGCATGGTGCCATTAAAGCACCTGAAAATCTATTTATGCCATGTAGAATTCACAAATGACAGATTTCAACTATTTTAGTTCCCCTTAATGATATTAAGGAAAACACAATCCTGTGTTTTCTGTTATATTTCCCCCCCTAATCCTACACACTGAGCAGTTTTCTGTTCTTTCTATGTTATTATTTTTTCTCTTCATGTTCACCTGCTTTAACTCAGTTTGCCTGGTAAGATTCCTAAAACAAGAATGATCATATAAAAAGTATAGTGCAAACACTTACCTTTTATTCTTGGACAAATTGCTCACTGCAAGGTAGAGTGTATCCAGAATTGCTGTACATAAAACAATGGCATTTTTATTGTGTTGTGATGAGAATAGTTCACCTTGCTGATGACCTCGGGAAGGCAGGCTGTTTCACGCATGCAATTTTAGCTCATTGAGATTTCAAAGATCCCTTTTGAACATATATCACTAAAAGCTTTCTTTCAGCACATTGACTCTTTGTTCCTCTCTTCTATCATCGAGCTGAACATGCTGATGAAGGCCTGCACAGAAGGCAGCAATGCCAATATATTGGGCCTGAAGAGAAGAAGACTTTGAAGGAATACGAAATGAGTAAAGAGAAACTTGGCTGAAATTCAAAAGAGAGAGCAAATGGGAAAGAACTGAAATGTTAAGACATCATCAGCAAGGCCACAGTTAAACTTCAGGCTACCAAACCCAAACAAATAGAAAGCTCAGAGCCAGATTGCAGGACCTCTGTTCTGTTCATGTGATCACATTGATCACAGGGTAAGTACCGGGGTGGGATTGCCCAAACAAATTAAATCTCTGCTCCCTTCCCCGTGATTTAACAGGAGACTCAGAGCACTGAAGGCAACCAGGAGGTTTTTTAAGAACAAGTAAAAGGAGATGAAAAGAAATGACAAATTGAAATGGAAATCTCAAAATTAAAGAATTTTTAAAATCTGTATGTAATCAATAAACAGAAAGAAAACCTATACTTCATTTTAAATTTGTAAAGAGTTTATATCAACAGTTAACTGCTCAGTGAAATTAATTAGTTACTTTGATGAAGAAATGGATCAATCTTTAAAAGGCAGCAGGGAAAGGACAGGAAAGCAAGTATGGAACAGTACTGGCTAGAAGTGTGGACAAAGGAGTTGTCTGCAGAGTGCCAAGGCAGGGTTAGCAACAGGCCAAGAGNCACACACACACTCACACACACACACACACACACACTAGTTTCAGGAAATGAGCAACGAATCAGTGAACCTTTTAAGTGACATTTAGAAAAGTTCACCATTTCAGGAGTGATTCCTGGGAATTGTAAAGCAGAAAATAAATCTATATCTGGACAACAGTCGCTGCTTTCTGCATTATCTTTATTGCTTTCAGAAAATAAAAGAATTTAGCTGGGAAAGCTAATCTGGCCGTGACCCTTCAGGCAATTAGTTAGACTGAGCTCGCAACATGTTTTCGTGTTCCACAGGATTTGACTTAAATACTCAAGAATCAGTTCAGCCACTGAGTCCCACTGAAGCCAAGGGGAGCAAAAGGCAGTGCTGGGATCTGTTTTTCATCTTTCTTATGGCAAATTGGTCAATGTGTGTAACATGACCACGAGGCCTCGGTGAGAAGCCGAGAAGCAAAGCACTGCTTTACCTGCGGGCTGTTTCCCTGTGTGGTGAGTACAGGACAGGAATTTGTCTGCCCCACGTGTGCTGCAGCAGATTCAGAGAGGTTGGACCCCACTGTGCCCCCAGTGAACCCTCATGGCAGACCAAACATGACCACAGAACATCCACTTTGCCAGCTTTGCAGTGGAAATACAGGGGTCATGACATTGTGTTTTAGACAGGTGGATGGTGCCTTGCCAATGATGCCCTTTGGACAGAGAGGCTGTGAGATACTTCCCCAGGTTCAAGCTGCTGTCAAGTCATGCTCTGGAGATGTTAAGGGAAGATGAACAAGTTAAACCTCACCACATTTTATGAAAGGTCCTAAATTGGTGGAGTTTTCAAAGGTGTGGATGTACACAGACTAAAAATTACAAAAGAGCAGCCACTGATGTCTAGCCTTGGCTGTTGGGACACTCAAAAACTGTGGATTCATTGAAGTGTTTCCACTAGTCCCAAAATTAGAAACATGGTCCTAGATAGCTAATCCAGCACAGAACCTTCTGTAACCACAGTTTCCTTATAAATATTAATAATTTGCCACCAAGCAGAATCACTGTGAAGCTGAATAAGCTACTGTGCTACACTCACACATTAATCTTGCTGGAGGCTCAGGGGGAGAGTGGAAGCAAAGTACTTCAGTGAGAGATTAGTCCAGGTTATTCTCAATGGAAGATTAATCCAGAAATAGTCCCTGCATTTTCTACTCATTTAACCAGCACAAGAACTTACTAAATAGATTCTAAAACTGCAGGAATTGGGAAGTTTTCCTGTGCTAGTTGTGCCACAGAAAGTTTCCTTTTCTCTCCTACTATTTTTCTGCTTTACATGAATGCTTCACTGAAAAAAGGGGAGTGTAAAGTGGTCTTTACATTTCAGTAGACTTCAGAAAATAAAGATGAAAGGAACTTAATATTTTTGTTTTATTACTCTCACTTTGAGGATTTTTTTTTTGTCAAATCATTACTTTTGCCTGCTTATAAAAAATGCTAGGGAATGATTTTTTTCCAAAAGTGTATAAATTTCATTGGTTTTTATAGTGCTACAAAATTCTACAGAATATGATAGGGTTCTTTTTCAATGTGAAAATGGAATTTAGAACTGTAAAAAAATTGACTCAATGCCCAATTAAAAAGCTTACATAAATTTACTGTGCAGTAAAGATGTTTTGAGGTATTGTTTGTCATAAGGAGTTTCTAGGATGCTGCCCATGGGACAGGGAATACCAGATGTTCTATGATTGTGCAATTTTTTGTCCTGAAGTTTTGTACTTTTAAGACTAATTAGACAAATGATTTTCTTTTGCTGTTGAGAGGAGTTACTGGTGGCTTGGCTGCCTGGAAACATCCTTCCATTCCTAAGAAAGCCTTCTAATTCTTTAGGTTCCTTGATATTACTGAGGTTTGGCTAAGGAGTGAAGGGAAGGCTGGATGCTCTGATGATAAAACTCTGTCTCTGGAAAGTCCACACTCAGGTCCACATGTTTATACATCCATCTGGTGTCACTTCCATAGGTACAGACCTACAAGGAAGAATCTGGAAGAGCATTCAGGTCTCTTAATATCCTTGTGAATCTCTTAATCTGTGCATTTGAGGCTAGCATTTCAGTGCTACAAGAATAAATAAACATATGAAGTGTTATAGAGAATTCAGGAAAGGGATTATCTGTATACTGGGGCAGACAGAGGGAAAAATGATTCACATTTGCCTTAAAAATAAACATTGACATCCTGGGATTTAAGAATAAAGAGGTGAACAACCCTGTACTGTCATGGAAGAATATGAAGCACTTATCCTAAACCATAAGGGTTTGGGGTTTAACTCAGAAATACTGACATTTTAGGATTTTCCTGGTAATCATTTTTCGTAAGGTTGTTTGGCCTTGTGCAAATCAAGTAGATGTTTGGATGTCTTTCTCCGTGTATATAATTATTTTATTACAAAAACACTAAAGACAGTGTTATAAAGAAAAAAAGGGAAGGGGAGGGAAGGCAAGGCAAGGCAAGGCAAGGCAAGGCAAGGCAAGGCAAGGCAAGGCAAGGCAAGGCAAGGCAAGGGAGAAAAGGAAAGAGAGAGAAAGAAATTCAATGAAAGACCTAGAAGAGCTGACAGTTTTCAACAGTAGTTGCTCCTTATTCTCCTTGGGAAAAGGACAAGAGGGATTTCCCTTGCCCCAGTTGAAGAGCTGATAACCTGTGTGGTTTCTTGCCCCACATTTTTCTGAGTTACTGTGGTTTTTCCCATGGCTACAAAGCAGAACAAACCTTCACCAAAACAGGGAACTGAATGACTCTTAAAGTCTGCCTCTAAATTTCCTTTGAGCACTTGAATGAATTCCCCTCAGCACCTGGTGAGAGGTCCACAGCCACTCTTCACCCCTTGGAACAGGGATTTCAGCTCCAAGCAGCCCCTTCACTGAGTAGAAAACCTCTTGAAGCCACCTTTTTGCCTCCCTCAGATGACCATGGGAAGAAACTATTTGTCTCTGTGTTCCAGTGTACTACTTTGCAGCTTAAATGGTGTTATCTCACACAGCCTGGACTCTGCTGCTCACCAACCATTGCTTTAGCAGTGGCAGCTGGATGTGATTCCAGCCAACCAGAGAAAAAAAGGACTTCCTTACACACTACACCTACTCCTATTATTTAAACATTTTGGGGTAAAACTAATTCTTTTTAGCATCTCATATGTCTCTGTTTAAAAATAATTGTATGACTAATTTTTTTTTCTGGTGCAGATTGGTAGAAAGCCCAGACTTTTCTTCCTATGTTAGAACTCATTTGGAGACTCTCATTTATGTAAACACATAAATGTATCCTGTGCAAAATAATTCTTGGTCCTCCAGTTACTGGATTTAATAGCTTTTTGTTTCCTTACTGGCACCTATCAAAAAGATGTTATGCCTTAAGTGAGCAATTCACTTTACATTATATGTAATTAATAGCAAGTATTTATTTTAAAAAATTGTTAAATTCATTATAGGTTAAAACAGGCATACATAAACTAGTAAATTTGGGAAAAAGCCAAGATATTTCACTGTTTGTGGTGGCCAACTTCAGAGAATTGTTTATTGAGTAATAACAGTTTGATGATTTCCATGGTATATTTATTTCAGATTATAATTGATGGGGATATTTTTCCATGTAACATCTCCCTAAATCTCACCACTGATGTAGCCGTGGTGGAATACTATGAACTTGCCAACAAAATTACTTGGTTGAAACCATATAAAGAGATTTAGACATGGATATTTCAAAGTAGTTTAGATGCTAGAATGCCAGAATATCTGTGTCATAGTTTTAAAGTAAATATCAATATCTACCTCTTTTCTCACTGTTTTATTTCTTCACTGTGTGAGAAGGTTGTTTAGGTCCTCCATGGTAGAGACTATTAGAGCACATACTGAAATATATATGATTTCACATGAAACCTGTGTTTTACACAGATGTAAACAGAGTATAAAAGCCTCATTAACAACAAAAAAAAAATCAAAGATTTATTTTCTGTATGTCAAGGATATCTCTATAATTAATGGTAAAATTCATAAGCATGAGTAGATTTTTTGTCTCATTTAAATTTGAGCTATGAATAAGGTGTGACACCCCCAGCCCACACATTAACAAAAGGACAGCTGTAAGCATCAATTAAGATGGAATGAGCATCATGTCAGTGTTTTGCCTTTTAAATAACTAGGTTATCTTCTGACTGCTAACGAAAGATGCCAATATGATTATTCACTCAGTTTCTAAAAAAAAAAAAATTAAAATCTTAGTCAAATTCCAGGATGCTCTTTAACTGGTACAATGTCATTAAAATAATACTCTGGAGATGTTCATAATAAAAACATTAACACTCAGCCTCTAAGCTTTGCCAAGGTGTTTGCTTCCCATGAATGAGCACTAGTTAAACATTTTAGTTTTGATCTCATTGTTCCCATTTGTACCTTTTTACTGTGAATGTTGTTGCAGCACTTTTAAGTGAACAGAATGGAAATTTGAATAACTGGGGATGGAGCTTGGAAACCATAATGCACTACTAGTGAATTTTTCTGATACTTCATCAAGATGGGTGTAAATTCAATGGCACTTAATCCTTATTCTGGAAAGGGCAGTTAGAAATAGGAATGCACATGACCAGCATGTTGTAACCTTCAGACCTACCTTGTATAATGGCATTTGCCAGATCCTAGAGACTAAAAATTAAATTCTAGTCAGATGTAAGTCTTTTGTCTGCTACTTATAACAAGATTTGAGGTCCCGTGGGGCTGTTTCAGTGTGTCAGGTTAAGCCCGTTTAATCTCCTTAGGATCAGACTTCATCCTCCAGGGCAGATAGGTAAGGCAGCATTTATCATAGAGAGGATTATTTTTTGCTGGTTTGGTTTGGTTTTGTTTTTGTTTTGTTTTGTTTTTCCTAAAGGGCAAAACTTAGTATCATAGTTTAAGAAGTAGAGAATAGACTCTGAAGACCTTGCACTTGTCCTTATTGAACTTCATGAGGTTCTCATATATGAACTTCCCTGCAGTAGTTGCAGCTCAACTGGGTGCCTCCAATGACAAGAATGTTCTATTTTTCCCCTCTGAAATGACCTTTGGTGAGCATATATTGTTTTCAGCTGTGATGGAGGAGCTATCTGGTTGACAAGTCATTTCCCTTTGGTGAGTGCTGCAACAATTGGCATGCCAGCCAGGTCTTATTTGCTTATTTATTGTTTTTTAGCACATGAGAGAGATGTTTCATGCAAAAGTGAAGTGTGTTCAAGGGTTGTAAATAAAATGTGGAGTGCCCTCTTAATTTTTATCTATCCCTATACAGCCCTGCCTGGTGAAACATTTCTCTGTAGAATAATTTTTGTCTGTGATATTGGAATTTTCTTGAATAGAAATAATTATTTGGTAAAAAAACCAGAATTTTCTGGGAAATGTATTACTTCTGCTGGTGAACCAGCAACCTCTTTGCCTAGTACATCTTGACAAAGGGCTTGAGAATATTGCAATGTGCAGTTCATTTCAGTTGTCAGAAGCCAAAAGGATTTAGTGGTGCTAACAAATCAAATAAATAAATAAAAACAACAAAAACAAACAAACAAAAAAACCACAAAAAAACTCACCACAACAAAAAAAACAAAACCAAAAAACAAACAAACACCACCACCAACAAAAACTAAGTACAACAAAATTACCAAGTGATTTCTGCCCGAAGACAAGAGCCTGTTAAGGTAGATTGAAAAATGTATGGACAAAACAGATGAACTTTACATTTTAGAAGTTGAACCTTATTGAACTCATGGAACCTTCTTAATTCTTGTTTAGCTGCAGGCAGGTCTGGTCCTATACCTCTAAGGCAAGGTACAGTGTCAGGGAGTTACCAAAACTTGGTCTTGTAATGTATGCTGAAGAGAATAAGGAATTCTGAAAAGTCAGGTTCAGTTTGAGAGCTCATACCTCTGCTGGATGCCTGTGCATGACCATGCTTTACCTCTTGCTCCCACATCTCCATCCTGCAAAATTAAGAGTTTTGTGCCTCGTAGCGATAATAGCTAGAGGTGAGCATGTGGCAAATAACATCCACTTAATTGATAAATATCTCCCTCTCCCCGTTGTGTTTTTTTTGTTTGTGTTTTTTGTTTTTGTTTTTGTTTTGTTTGTTTGTTTGTTTGTTGTTTGTTCGTTTGTATGGTTTTTGTTTGTTTGTTTTGTTTTTTGTTTGGTTTTTTGGTTTTTTGTTTGTTTTTTTTGGGGGGGTTGTGATCCCAGAATACTTCTGAGTGATTTTTTTTTCCTTATATACTTGACATTTCACTTATTTTTTGATTTATAGGACACACTGACCATGGAGAATCAAATCCTAATCCTTATTCTTTAGTTATGATATGTAGTTGGTGCTGCAAGATACACTGTCCGTTCCCTAAATTGACAAATGCAGAGCTGATAAAGATGCATTTTCATAAATTTCCACGTCACAACAGCACCTTTTTCTGCATACTACTTTGCCATCTAAAGTCCATGGCTTGAGGTTCATTCAGATTAAGCAAAGAGTAAGATTTGGGTTTCAACAAATCTTTTAAACTACATTGAAATAGCTGCTTTGAAATTTCCTGCATGTTCTCAATGTGAACAGTGTTTGAAAAGTCTTTGAGGCATTCAGTGACAGAACATGCAACTTCTAAGTGTTTCCAGTGATACTATTTTACCATTTTGTTACCTTCTCTTTTTTTTAGGAACAATTTCCAAGAATATTATTTGCTCACTTTAGGAAAGAAGGATGTTAGGGTGCTCACTAACACAGCTAAAGGTTTTGTTAACCGACAGATCTGTAATCATATGCATTTAGTGAAAATCCCATCCTCAAGCACATTTCACACAGGAAAATTCATGCACAATATAATCAGAGTGGTTTTGCAATGAATGATAAAGAAGTCATGATTTCACAAGATAAAAAAAAAAAAAAAAGCCTGATTTGCCTTTTATTTCTCATTCTTCTGCATCACTATTTTTTTTTTTTTTAAGAATCCTGATAAGGACAAGCTACTGTTTATGTGCTGAAGTCAGATTTTGAGATATACATGGCATTTAGTTAACCAAGTTTCATGTGTATAACATTATGAAGCTGTCATGGCACCTTTCATATTCCAGATTTAGCATATTAAAATCAACATTAAAAATGCAATAAGTACTTTTCTCTAACCAAGCACACATGAATTCTGACTACAAACCAAACTGGAAAGCATATAGGAAATATATCAAGATTTAGAACTAGTGAGTAAATCAGAGAATTGTTAATTAACTTCTGAACATAAAATAGAGAATATGGGCATTTTATGACCTGAACTGGGTTCTAAAAAGTACTGTGTGCCCCTGTACACATCCATCCCCTTTATTATCATTCAAATAAGCGAGTTTCTCAAATAAAAGCCCCCTGTGAGCACTTATTCTGTTACTCTGCTGGAGACATCATTCAGTTGTATTTTATAGTTTTTTTGCACAAAGTCTATATTTTGGGGGTTTTTTGTTGTTGTTGGTTGGTTGGCTGTTTTGGTTTTTTTTTAATTAAATGGAATATAACCTCCCTCACATTTACAAAGAGAAGGTACCAATTTAGTTGGTTTTCCATTAATTTTCTATTTATTTCAATTTATTTTGTTTTCTATAATTTCAACAGTGCATTCCTCCAATTCAGTAAATTTAATTTCTGTAGGGTAAAAAAAAAAAAAAAACAAAAGAAAATTTGAGACTTGACATACCTACGACTTTTTGTCACTCAGCTGACAAGGTCAGTTAAACACTTTGCTGAGTGCCTCCCAGAGATATCCTGGGTTCACTGACCAAAGAGAGAGCACAAGGATATTGGCTGGGCACACTGAGTTCAAACAAAGCATTTTCCGTGTGCATTTGCAAATGAATCACAACTGGGTTTTCTTTGACTCGTGGTGTGCCAAAGGCATGGACGTCACTAGGTGGGTGACTTGTATTAACTCAGATACGTTCTGCTTCTATCACTTGCGAGACAACTCTCAGAGGATTGAAATATGGATTAAAGCAATTATTACTTAGAAAATTTGGGTCACCAGTAGCTTAGGGTCAGATATTCCAAAGAAAATAAGGACCTTCTGTACACTCTGTATGCACTACACCTGGTTTTCCTCACAAAATTTAATTTCATAAATTATGTCTCTAAACATATTTAGTATCTAGTAGTGGTAAATATTGCTTGCTGAGGGGCAGGTCTTTTATTCAGTAGCCCCACCTGGTCAGGACAGGGTCCACCTGTATTACCAGTCTAGTTCAGATGTGAACTACACTCATAAACCCCACTGATTCCTGAATTTCCAGAGAGCTCTGTGGACCTCCCTTTGACTCAAGTTGCAGAGGAGCCTCAGCACAGCCACTGGACTCTCTGTGGACCACACTAAATTGAAAGATACACTCCACCTGTGCACCTAATTCCTCCCAGCTGTGCACCTGATATATTCCAGCCAGAGTCAGATCCAGAGCATGACCATGTAGCTTGTGTTTTCTCTTTTGCTCTCCAGATGACACAGTCAGAATTGTGAAGATATTGTCATGTAGGGAAGGTTTTATAGGGGAAACCAGCAAGAATTCTGGATGATCTGGCTTGCAGGGCAAATTTAAAGACCTGTTCTATCACAGCCTACAGCAGAAGAGAAAAATACCCTGTGAGTGAGTGCCTTGGCAGGTAAATACATAATTTTTAGTACATTCTCTCCTACTATGTTGATGTATATGTGTTGACCCTTTTAATGATGTGAAATATAGGTAAACTTTTTGAGTGTCTGCTACAATGGTAAACTTGGGACTTTGAGGCTCATAGTTTACAAAGCATCTTCAATTATCAGTGTATACAGATGCATAAACTATGTTCCTGAAGTCAGCTAATGCCTGGTATGTATCTTCTGTAGGAAAAGAATGACATTCAAATGGGTCTGGTTAAACAATAAAAAGCACAGCATTCACTAAAAGAAGTAAAACAAGAAGATAACAGAACCAGGTTGTAGAAAATGAGATAAACAAGACTGCTGCTACAGTAAACTCCCATCTGCCATTACCTGCACACTTCATAAATATGCAATGGGATATATAGCTCAAATAACATTTTGCTGGAGAGAATGAACTACCAGTGCCTGTACGCTTTTATGTGTCCAAGTGTGTGGGAAATGGTTGCTGAGAATCTACTCTGGTATTGTTCCTGACTTTTTTTCCTGGGTAAAATGAGCTATGAGTGAACTTCAGAAGCAATTTAAACTCATACATCACATCTCTGCATCCTACTTTGACATGCTCACAGTAGCCACTGACAAGAAAAAAGGATGATGTTTAGCAGAAACCAACAAGGAGAAGACAGAGGGGCTGAAAAGCAATATGTTTTTCAGTTTAGTAACTCCCTGGTAAAACACAGGCAGTGCACATTGAACTGGAAACTAAAGATTTCAAGGGTTTTATTAAAGCAGAGGAACAACTACAAACATAAACATTTGAATCACCTCAAAATACTATTTTTTTTTTTCCAAAGCAATCTGCTTGCTTTTTTTTCAGCTGTTTAGTGCCCTGTTCTAATCTATCTTTCTTTCCTTCAGTTTGTGTCACTTTTGAATGAAAGATGCCTTTTCAAAACTGAAATGCAGTTTCATTTAGAAATGAGGAAATGAAACATACTTTAACTTCAAAAATATTCATAGCAAACATTTTGATTCTTTTTTGTGTCCTTATTCCTGCTCTCTCACTTTTCTCAGCCAGACTCCCAGTCTGGAAACAAATTGATTATTCATCACAAAGACACTCTGGTTTCAGGGGTTAAAATCCTCCATTCAGGTGCCCAAATAGCTGTGATAATGCTCTTAGAGCCATATATGCAGAGTCAGCTACTGCATACACATATCCAGATGTATCAAAAACTGGCATTAGAAGTTTATTTTTGGGCAGCTTTTTTCTTCTGTCAGTCAGGTAAAAATAATTAGTTTTTTTACAAAGAAATGTCATCTGAGAGGCTGGTGATTTAGTTTTTGCTTTTATTTAAATGCTATTGAGAAAAAAAAAATGTCCTTCTTATTCTGATCATTTTTGCCTGTACCCTCTGTTACCTCTATCTTATAGAATCATAGAATGGTTTGGGTTGGAAGGGACCCTAAAGGTCATCCAGTTCCATCCTCTGTGCTGTGGAAAGGGACACATTCCACTAAACCAGGTAGCTCAAAATTACTCTTATCTACTCTGGGAAGAGAAAAGCCAGTGAGAGGGCAATGCCTGCTTTAATACTGGGTGTTATGTCTTGTGCTTTGAGAGGGATTTGTGGATGATGTAGGTAATAAGGTCACACAGTAACATTTGTGCCTTAGGAAAGGATCAGAAACAGGAGAAAAGAAATAAGTGAACAAAAATGTGTGTACCTACAAGGCAGCTTATGTTATTCAGTTGATTCAGCCAATTTTGAGGAGGGCAGAGAATTGCTAAATAGTGGTCTGATTCTATTAATTTATGAACTGTTTTTTTCAAGCCATTAAATATCAAAATAAGTATTGGGCTACTTAGTAATGGAGGAGGACTCTGTATGAATCACATTGACTTAGAGTCACCTGGTTAAAATCTGGGTCTCCAGTTCAAAATATGCACTTTCTTGCAGAATTCAGTGTGAGTAGAGGAAAAGAAGTAAAGAGTTGAGGAAAAAGAAATATGCATAAATCTGGAGGCTTTGAACAGGTGGGAGACATGCCAAAGTAAACAAAGTTTTATGTACTTTTGTCTGTTTAGATATCAGTTAACTTTCCATTCAATAAATTTTCTATGCACAATATTAACTGTAGGCCATCTGATCAAATTCCTCAATTTTAGGTATAAATTCTCCAAATGAATTCCTCATTTGAGATGAATTGTATGCTCTGCACACAACTTGGCCTCCTTAGAAAGAAGCCAACTCATTCAGAAGTGAAGAGTGGTAGTGGGGCTGTAACTCAAACCTTTTTTAGAGACAGAAGTCTTCCCTTTGAGTTGATGGATGCAATGAGATGCCTGGGTACAACTGTATCCTGAAATAGCACCAGGGTTCGCTTTCCCTTTATTTGCCTGCCAGCACCAGGGATTTATGTTATTTTTCCTGTCCTTTTATTGCCAAGAAGGAAACCCCTGAATGCCCAAATGGAAAGATTTTTTTTTTTTAGGCTTTGCTAGTTTTGCTCTTCCTATATTGATGTACTGTTACAGTCTAATCTGGAAGTGTCCTTGCATTGCCGATGAGTCAGAGCTCTCAGCTGTTTTTCAAATTGGCAGGCCCTGAGTAACTTGTAGAGAAAGTGAAGTGCCTGTTCTTGCTTACATGATTCATTGTTATTTTTCCCAGTCATTATGAATTGAAATAAGCCATCTGTTATAATAACAGTGCACCTTGCACCTAGAAGCGTGGCTCTAACCAGGAACAGAAACTGATGTCACATAAAAATGAGTTTGGGGATCCACATATACATCCAAATTAGATAGCTCAATAATAGCAGCAATGGATTTGTACATAAAACTTGTGGGAATATTTACTGTTGTTTTCAAAGTGAGACACAGTGGGCTGCTACCATTTGGAACTGATAAAAACAATCTATTTGCTTGAAAAGAATAAATTGTATTCCTTGTCCTTCAGTATTAAATCTATGAATAATAAGGCAAGTAAACCTGAAGCTGGATACCAGATGTGTTTTTCTTTATCCTTTTAGGTCAGTATTAGGGTAAATTCTCAATCAGCTTGACAAAAACTGGAAAGTACTAAAATATCTAAAGTCTTATGACTTGCAGAGATGTTTGGGGTTTTTTCTCCAATTACACATTAAAAATAACCTGCAAACCAAATTGCTGTGTCTGTGGCAACAGATCTTAACTCTCCTGCAGAGCTCAGTTGATGGTTTAGTCTTTGGGTTTTTTTCTTTGAAACTCCTCTACTTGACATTAAAATAGGTCTAAGAATTTTATCACCATGATACTTTTTCTCACTTTTTGTAAATATTTGCATAATCATATTTTATTAAAAAACAAAAGGTACTCTAAAGATGAAGTTTTCCCAAGTACCATTACCATGTTGTAGTGCTGTATCCTGTATTCCCAATTGCTGTTTTCTCATAGTTTCTTCATGTCTATCCTCACCTTTATTCTTCAAACTTAAGTGCAACTTCTTTAGGTCAGAATCAACATTTGTTCTGGGTTCCTGAAGCATCCTACATGGGGAGGATGAGTTTTTTAGTTTTCTGTGAGGAATTCACACACCAATAGGTAGTATGGTACAGCTGGGTCAAAGCATTCAGCACAACAGGCAGACAGTCCAACTCTGCTCTGCAGGGTGTAACACAAAGGTCAAATGGGTACAACATGAATTTAAATTCTTATACTTAAGGGATTGTCAGGCTCAAGAAGACTGGAACCTACTGGAGACCTGAAGAAAGACTTTTTGACTTTCCCCCACCCTTATGAACATGGCCTGAAGAGCATTAGAAAATGTGATATGGGGTCAATTCCTTCCTCTGGCTAAGAGAGTATGAATCCATGAGTTTTCCATTTATTAAGAAACCAAGCTACCAACTGCAGATATGTTATGAAATGTAAATGTTTCCTAAATTACATACAAAAATTATGATAAAACTCTGCAGCAGATCCAGTATGAACAGGAGGTTAAACACAAGATATATTTTCTCTCTTGTGTTTGGATATGTCATTTAAATCAATGGGAATTTTTACCTTGAACTCACTGTGGGGTGAAATGCCACAGTTACACTTTTCCCTAGCACCTTCAGGTTTTGTATGCTTTTTCAACAGTGGATGTAAGAGTCCTATTTTCACTCTTGCCAAACAACAGAGGACATATGATTTCAGCACCAGGAGATAGTCTTTGTCACAAGCCACAGCTGGAATCTGAATGCTGTACCCTGTACTTCAAGCTAAGGAATAGGTCTGGATCCTTACCAAATTATGCCAGATATTTCTGTAAAAGTATCATCATTTATTATATAATATCTTCAAAGATTCACTTCATCGTTCTCATCTACAGATATTTCTTTGGTAGTGAGGTTTAGATTGATAATTCAGCAAATGGCCTTCTTCCTCAAAGTTCTGTTTGGGAGTGGGAATAGTAGTTTACTGGAGTATTGAAAGGATGAGATATACATGATACGTGCTTGAGTATCTGTTGAAAAGAACTAATGATTGCATAGATTAATGGATGACATTTTCCACATCTTGAATTTCCCACAGGTTAATTCACCCATGTATAGGCATATAGAAATCCTTAAGGGAGAAAATGAGAAACACATGCACAAAACCAAAATAGTCTTGGACATGGTGACCCATCTGAAAAGTAACAAACCAACCTTCAGGACCCATAACCAAATTCTGGTCCTGAGACTGAAAGCAGACTATGGGAGTTGTTTTCAGTTGTAGTGTTCCTCTTGAAATGCTGCTAATACTGGGTAACCTCAAAATATATGTCAGTCATCCCTTAAATGTGCACCAATAACTGCACATACACGTAATTCATGTCCTTCAGATCCACAGAAATTAATGGAAACCCTTGGAATGGAAAGGCTACCTTAATAGGGCATTATTGTTGTACCTCATGGTTAGCTATGATGCCATTTTATTAGACATTCATCTTTTATCCTTGTTCAGCTCCAGTAATAATGTGTCATCCAGGACTCCTGACTCTTAATTAGAAATCATCTGCTATTCTTCCCCCTGCTCTGTTATGTCCTGCTGTGATTTTTCTGACAGTCTGCTCTTTCCTGTGATATGATACAAGGTGGAGGAGCACAGGGGTTAATGCAATTATTTACATATGATAATGCAGTTTATAGCAAGGAATTAATCAAAGAGTTTGCAGCATTTCAGAGCTAAAAGGAAATTAGGCACCACCTCATCACTTCATTGCTGATTTCCCAACTCAAGTATGCTACATTTAGCTTTTAAACTTTATGCTCCTTGCACAATTCCAATGTCACCTTTTTTTTTTTTGCCTTTTTTT
>VXAU01001192.1:1407913-1589423 GCA_013399695.1 Formicarius rufipectus
TTTTTTTTTTTTTTGTGAACAATGTGCAATCAAGCTGAATTTGGAGGAAATCAAAGATTCTACACATGAGAAAATATTCATTTAGGGTTCTCTTTGAGAATGTCACATCCTGTTTATGAAATCGGGCATCTAGAATTAATGCCCCCTTCTAGTTTCACTCCTTTTTGCACTTTGCATTTCTCCAAATCGGTCACAGTACAAACCCAAAGCAGTAATTATGGGTCCCCTTTTGAAAATAACTGCAAGAATCAAGGGCTGTCTTTATGGACAATCCAGACCTACTGAATTAGGAGGGAAAGGTCCATCTTGCAGGAAGGGCAGAATGTTACCCACATAGGTGCTTGACATTTCCAGAGAGGGTTGGGTACCTTTTGTCTGAAAATCACTGTGGTGTCTGGTTTCACACCTTGGTCAGTGAAAAAGCAAGGCACTGAAATAACTAGTGCAGACTGAACAAGTCAGCTCCTTAACTCCTGCAGAAGGATGTCCCTCTGAGACCTCTCACACAGAGATGGTTAAATCAACTGAGGAAGTAGATATACTGGGTTTTGCATGTACAGTATACATGTGGTTTTCTTTATACTTACAGCTATACCTTTGAGGAATCATTGGT
The DNA here is from genome assembly GCA_013399695.1 of Formicarius rufipectus. Classification (NCBI taxonomy): domain Eukaryota; kingdom Metazoa; phylum Chordata; class Aves; order Passeriformes; family Formicariidae; genus Formicarius; species Formicarius rufipectus. The sequence goes on from VXAU01001192.1 coordinate 1,408,527, forward strand.
TTGGCATATAAATATTTATGCACCATAATAATTTTAATAGTCAATTACATTCATTATTTAAATATTTTCATAATTGCTCAATTCACAAACGAACACTAAAAAAGAGCATCTGATAATGTTATACCATTATTCCTAATAACATCTCATCCACAGAGAAATTAATGTTCTTTCTGATACTGTTAATTTAAAATCTATCAGATTGCAACTGCAAATACAGAGACACAACATCTCAATGGAAGTTGTAATGGAAAGGGATGAATCCCAGAGCTTGGAGCATGTTCTTATCAGTTACAAGCACCAGGCACTACAGGAAAATAGATAGGACTGGCAGCTAGTAGTCTTTTAAAGATATTTTCCAAATGCAGGAGCACATGTAGATAGAATAATATTCTATGATAGACTTTGTGTTAAGGGTAATGCTTTACTGAGTATTTAAGCAAAGAAAAAAAAAAAAAAAAGGTGTTCTGCTCTCTTAGAGAGTCTAAATGACAGTTATTATGGCAAATCTGATTCAGGTCAGGATGAGATTTGCACTAACTTAGATATGTGAAAACATGAGGAGCAATTTGAACCCCTGCTGTCCCCCAGCTGGCTGATTCTGCTTCCAAATGAGTAATAATCCCAGACAGTTTCTCAAACCAGAAAATATCAAGTTTATGGTCACAAGCCATCCTGGGGAATGTTCCTGTTTCAAGTGTGAGACAGAATCTGCCTCACCAGTTTGTTCAAGCTTGAGGTGGCACAGAATCATAGAACAGTTTGGGCTGGAAGGGAGTTTAGAGGTCACCTGCCCCAATCTCTCCTGTGATGAGCAGTTACATCTACTAAGTCAGGTTGCTCAGAGCTTTGTCCAACCTTATCTTACATGGTTCCAGCCATGGAAACTTGTGCCAGTGATCGCTGCCCTTATTGTAAAAAAATAAATTAATTCTCAGATCTAGTCTATTTTAATTTAAAACCATTACCCCTTGTCCTATCACAACAGGTCCTAATAAAAGGTTTATAACAATTTTATTTATAAATGCCCTTTAAGAATTAAACTCCTCAGCCTGTTCTTATAAGGGAGATGCTGCAGCTTCCTGACCATCCTCTTGGCTCTTCTCTGGATCTGCTCCATCAGGTCCATGTTTTCCCTTTGCTGAGGACCCAACAGCTGGATGCAATATACAATACTCCAGCTGGGGTCTCGAGGTAGTGGAGTAGAGGGGCAAAATCACCAGTTCCTCAAACTGCTGGTCATGCTGCTTTTGGCACAATCCAGGATATGGTTGGCTTTCTGGGATGCAAGTGCTCCTGATTCAGTGATCCTGATGGGTTCCTTCCAGCTCAGGATATTCTCTGATTCTATGTCCAGCTTTTCATCCACCAGTACATCCCAAGTCCTCCTCAGCAAGTCTGCTCTCAATGCGTTCATCTCTAGTCTGTATTAACACCATGAATTGCACCCACGTGCAGCACCTTGCAGTTGGTCTTGTACTTCATGAGTGCACTGGCACTTCAGAATTGATCTAACAAAGGTACAGCACCATCTTCTCTGCAGATTTAAGAACCTATCAGGTGTGCCCTGGCTGAATACCACTCAGCAGCAAGTGGCTCTCTGCCACCAGAAAAGCCCTGCTTGTGATGCCCTGGAAGGTGACGCTGTACCTGGGGAATGGGTGAGTGGTGGCAAGGGAAGAGAGAGTTCTTTAATAAGACCAGATCTATTGGTCCCCAGATTTGTTTTGCACACTGAGACTTGACTATGTATTAATGGCAACAGATTCCCCTTGTTATATAGTTTATCATCTTAAGCTTGATTTTGTCATGTGTTGGTTTAATAAATATCAAACGTTTGATAATGACAGAATTAACACTGCCAATTTAGCTCAAAATTAATATTGCTCTGGAAAGACTCCAAAGCAAACAATTTATGTTGTGTTCAGAAACCTGTCAGAAAAAGGTTGGAATGTACATTAGTCCTGAACAGAAGTGACTGCAGAGTTTATCCATCATAGTCTAGTCCAGGGATGCTGAAGTCATAAGAATTTATGGAAAGGGAAGAAGGGACCTATAGGCATACACGAGTAGAGGCAGAGATCCATTTTTCAGTGGAGGCAATGCAATCACTTAAACTAAGAAAACAAGCAATAAACAAAACCAGACAGTGACAGCTATTAAAGTTCTGAATCATTACCTTTCTGAATCACTACCATTCTGAATGGAGAATAAATAAGTATTATTATTTAGTATGCAGAGTACGCAATATGTAGGTATTTGTGAGTTTTATCAGTGATGGTGAAGCTGAGGAGCACCATCTTGGTTCTGAGCCATGCAAGATGTGACAAGAGACTGGGCAAAATCCCAGCCCAAATGAAATTAATGAGACTTCTACCAGTGATTTCAGCTGGATGAGGATTTACTGCCTTTTTTCCACCAGTAATCTTGCAGTGCAATTGAATTTCTCAGCAGTCTAATACTGCCATTAGAGCGCATCTTGTCACTTTTGTGTAGGATGGCCACTCTATACTCACAGAAAAGTAAAAATGTCATGAATGCTGAGAAATGTGAGGCATTCTTATACATTAAACAGCTCCTTATGACTAAAGAAGTAAAACTAGGCCGGGGAATTTATCTACAGTTTGGCTTCACTGAGAAGTTCCAATCAGCTGTTTCGGATGTTGGCATAACCATATATCTCCTCCTCCCTTCAGTTCAGATTTGTAAATGCAATGAAATCTTCCATGGTTTATTCTGAGAAAAGAGAATTACTATTCTTTCACGGTGGTGTAATTGCTCTATAATAGCTAATAATTATGCATCGGCAATATCATAAGCACAGTGTTATAAAATCCAGTGCAAACAATTAGATCCTCTGTTATATCTCAGAAAATTATTTCAGAAATGAGATGAGGTTCAGTCAGTCGTGTAGACAGATGCTATTTTGCATTTGGTAATGTAGTAGAGAAGCTTATGCAATGTAGCTTATCTAACCCTTTACAGTCACGATTAGTTGTTTTAGGAGGTCTGTCAAAACCACTATAAGATCTACCTACAACTTTGACAAAGAAGACAAACAGAAAGAGTGAGAAGAGAACTGAATAGGAATAAAGCAGATTTCTTGAAAAACAGATGGTTTTTATGTATTTTCTTGTGTTTTTTGTGCTTTCACTTTCACTGCTTTAAACCACAGTACTGGAACTTGAGCCCCACTGCCTTTTGAGGACTCTGCTATCAAGAGGTTCCTGTGCAATGTATGCTCAGATCCTGGGCTACAGTGGTTTATTAAGGAACAGCATTAAGAACAACTTTTATATTAGAAAATTGAATTGAAATGTAGTTTTTAACAAATAGGTTTTAAAAAACAGGTATATTTCTTTAGGTAATAATAAGGGTTATGAAAAATGCCCCATGTTCCGTGCACTGCTGAAGGCTCCCCTGTCAAAAACACTGGTGGTTTTTGTGCTAAAATGGACTCACTTCTGACTCCTGCTGAAATCCTTTTTACCAGTGCAGTTTAGTTTGTATTCCTGTTCCACTTATACAGAATCTACAGCAATACTCAGTTTGAACATAATTATGATCTGACATCTCCTATAACAGTTGAGGTCTCAGTAGGGTATGGCACACAGGGCATGAGGACAAAGCCTGCCCATGGTAGAACAGAACATATTGCCTATGGCTCCTGTTGATGTTGTGCAGCGTGTTAGGAAAAGGGTTGTGTTTTGTTTTTTTTCATTATATTTTGCTGGTGGCCAAAAATAATGGTCAGACCTGAAATACAATTGGAGCTTAGAAGCAAAATGTGATAATGAAGGAAAGGACTGCAGAAAAAGTATTGAGGAGAAAGCATTATGTGAGTGAACTCAAAGGATGGAGAGAATCTGAACCTGGATAAGGCTGCCCTGTGAGAAGGACTGAAATGGCAAACATAATGTGCTGTGTGCACTATCTAGGTCAGCCTGTGCTGACACAGTGGGACTGGAAACACGGGGGTTGTGATTGTAGTCTCTGGTCTACGGGGATGGCGTTAGGAAAATGTCATATACTGTTTGAATTATTCCCTGCTTGCAAAATCCCTTATGCTTTGAAGACTTCTACAAGAAAGAGGATGTAGCCTTTATGGGCCTCAGAGGACATCTGTAGGTTTAGGCTTTATTTTCCCCTTTGCCCTGGGGAGATCTGTTGGCTGTGGATGACAGCTACACTGCAGACCAACGTTTCCCAAATCAAGCTGTGAGTCAAGTGCACAACTCTTCATGTGCAACCACCTTCTAAAACTCTGCATCCTTGGAAAGCACTGCTCTTGCCACAGCTATAGCAAGTGCTGGGCAAAAACAAGGTGCCAAATCGGACAAACATGACTGTCCTGGCTCTGAGGAGTAGGGGTGGGGAGAAGACATATCTTTCACTCAAGATGAGTCTTCCCTCTCTAGTAAAGTCAGATACTTTGAGGTCTGCTCCACTTTCTGAGTAGGTGACCTGCTGTCTCTAGAAAGCAGTTGTCTCTAATTTTGATTGAAAGATGAGCACTTAAAAATATTTTTTCTCTTGACAATGTGGGTGGCTTTTCTTGTTACATGCAAGTTCATTTCAAAAAGGCTGTCTGTTTACTGACTTGAAATTTTTTTTTGGGTAACTGCTTTATAAACTACTCCCCAGAAACTTTTTATATAATGCCATATTTATTAGTATGAAAAGAAAAATTGTATCTTCCTATGAAGTTTTCCACTGTGAGTCTTTCTGGCTCCCACACAAAAAGATACCTCGTTTTTAGAAAATCATTTTGCTACCCAATCCATCTTCCAGTGCTGAGAGTCCTACAATGTCATTGGAACATTAGCATTAGACATTACACTTTAAATTCATTTAAACAAGCTGATATTGATATTTCTTGCAGTAGAACCTCTCTGTAAGTCCCATCTTGTCCACAGCTCTGCTGTTCTGAGCCTTGTCTCACCATGTAGGTGGATTTGACGTGGGGTTTGCTGGTCGGGTTTCTTTTTCTCAGGGCACTTTGAACACTGAATTGCTATCAAGCTCAGCAGTTTGCACACTGTGCATTGAAGGGCAAAGTTTAGTGTTTAAAAACAGGCCATTTGTGGTTCTGAAGGGTGTATCCTGCCTGCTCCTCACGTGCTGTTCAAGGAGGATATAGAGCTCCAGGATATCCCACGTCACTCCTGCCATGGCACATGACATTCTTTGCCAGGGTGGAGCCCACATAACAGTCACGTTAATCCAGCCTTGACTGCGCATCACCTCAGATCAATGAAGGCATGCACAGTTTCCTTTTAAAAAGCTTGAAAGACTTCTTTATATCCTACATAATTAATTATCTATTGGTAACCACATTCCATTCTCCGTCGTTTGCTTTGGCTTGTTACTTTATTTCATGACCTCAGAGCACTCCCAAACATTGGCAGATACACATCTTCAGGCTTCAGGTGCCTCAGTAATATATTTTTCCTTTTCTCCAGTTTGAACCACACCACTGAAGATATCCTGCAGAGGCTCTGACACAGAGAGTTCTGCTTGGTGTGATGGGAATGGTGCTTATCAGTCATGCTCAAGTTTTTATTAGAACAGTCACTGGTAGTAATTACAGCTGACACTCCTAAGACCTTTTATTGCCTTGTCTAAGCCTAATGCTGGTAATCCTGTCCCCTCTCCCTATTATTTTTTTGGAGAAGCTGCTGTAGCCAATGTCCAAATGCCTCCACTTTTCCACCCTTCCTTGTTTAAAAGCTCTTCATAACCTTCAGGTCAGATATGAAGTTATGGTTTTCCACACCCCAATCCTGAGAAAGAAAAAGATACTGAGGAGGGGAAAATTAAATAAACCCCAGAAACAACAAGAAACAGCAATATCATGCTCTCTAGCAGTATCTCCAATTATTAATTCACTTTTAATTATTTCTTATCTTCATCTTTCTTGACAACTCGTGAAACAAAATTCTTCAGACATTCCAGCCTTTTTTTTTTATTTCCATTTTGTCTATTTTTAAAAATGATGTGTTGCAGAACAGAATATGTTCTAGTGAACAAGAATAATCATTTATCTTATTGTGATTTAATGACATCACCCATTAGTCAGTAACAATGATTGGCAATGTAATTTTCTTTGCAACAAAACTAATTAATATTCACTTCATTTTCTAATGTTCAGATACTTCTAATAGCAAAATTTGAGACCTTGCAAGCAGGCCATTAAAAGGAAAAAAAATTAATATGAAATATTAAAAATGGTGTTTGAATACATGAAAAATATGACTGGAAGGTGGCTTAGAACAACCATTTGCATTAGGAAATAAATAAAAGTCTCACCTTTTAGGTAACCCTAATGGATTTCTTCTGTAGAATTAGCAGAGTAGTTTTAGCTAATTGTAACAATATAATATGACAGGAAAAGAAGGAGATAGGTTTGAGATCTCTCAACCAGTGCACTTGACTTCATCTTTGAAATGGAGCACACTTTCTTAGCAATGCATGTCAGTGCTTTCTCTATTGTGTCATCCAAATCAGTCGTGTACTTAACTGCCTGAGGAAGTTCTTAAAAGTTTTATGACTGATTTCTCCCTATTTCTAAAAGAGAAACATTCTAAATATAATATCAGTAGTAGCCAGTGACTGTGTGCCAAGACATTTGACAAACTGAAGTTATTTTTCACTTACCCACTGGTTGGTTTGTTGATGATTTCGTAATATTCCAATGTTCAACAGCACTCTGGAGAATTGCAGGAAAGACTTCACAGGCAAAAGAAAATGGAAAAAAATACCCAGAAAAAATATATTTCCATCTTGAGTGAAGAATATATACATCCCATCACTCAGTCTATAGGATAAAATGAGCATCTGGAAGTGGGTTGCTTGAAAATGGATGTCCTGAAAATTTCTTGGAAATGGTTATCAGTTAACATTTCCTTATCAGTTAACCATTTCTTGAGTGACTCAGTTACAACTGGTGACATATTTAGTCTTAATGCAATGACTTTTAAAAACCAATCTAGATTAGTAGGACTTGTTATCCCTAAGGTTTCCTGTGGATGAGTTTCTGGGTACCTCTTTGAACAAAATGGGCTCTGGTGATATGAAACTCGCATTGATGAACTAAATCTACGGGAAGAAAACAAAATATAGTGAAAATATAACATAAGACAAAATGCTGTTTTTTACTTGTAAAGGTTAATGCTGCACAGTTATTCAAATATTGCTGTAAACAAAACCCCTAACCTACAAACACCAGTGAGAACTTTAATGAACAGAGAATAAAAAGGAGAATAATCAGAGTCAAACCAAACACTTGCTCAAAATGTATGTGTGCTTTGCAAACATTGCTTTGCAGAATTCAGGCAGCATATCTATGTTTGTAAGGATAGTGACCCACAACATTTGGGGTGGCCAACAAAGGATTTTAGAGAAATCTAGAGAAATGTAAAAAAAAATATGTTTATTAAAGCCTTCCTTGGTACTTGGTAAAGAAAAAAGTGTGAACAACTTCCTGGTGGTTGAGGGGTTTGCCATTTTAAGAAGCTTGTTTAGCAAATACAATATATTAACTAATTGTGCTGCTTTGCCATCCCTTATTGTCTGCCAAAGTTGATATTAACAAGTGGTATTCAAAAATTCAGAATAATTTAAAGCTAGGATGTCATCATCTGTGCAGGTGTTCACTGACAAAAGTCATCAGATCTCTATGCACAGTAGTCAACCCTTCAAAAGATTCTTGCTGTCCAAGACACATTTATGTATACTCAATTTATCTCTAACTTACAATTCAGCTGTTCTACAGCCCACCAGAAAATGTAGCTCCTTCACCTTTACTTTCCCTGACATATGAATTTTATTCTGTTTGATATACCAGAACCCAAAATTTCCCAAGCGTTGCCCTCAAGTCTTAGAAAATCTACCAAAACTCCTGGTCTGTAACTCCAGGTTAAAAATATTATTTATATTATGTGCTCTTTTCTTCCTGACAGTATACACCAGAAATCTGTTTCACTATAGATTCACTGCAGAAAACACAAATAAGTGCTGCATTGCTGCATATTTAATTTCATTGAAAAGGAATTTTATGAATATTTATAAATTTATGCAAGCACAGACTCCCATAAACAGAGTACGCTACAATGTCACTTGCCTGCCAAGCTGTGTTGCAACGAGCAGGTCACTTGCCAGAGTGAAGTTCTGGAAGGAATAAGCAGATGGTACAGTAGACAAAGCAGAAAGAAAGCTTTTATCATGACTATTCAATGTGTTCCCCAGAGGAGCTGCAATTATGTTTCCTTTACAGCAAAGGAAGCCATTAAATAATTTAGTTAACTCTTAGGTTATTGAAGCTGTTCCAGAGCCTAAGAGCACATTGGTGCCTTTGGACTTGTGACTATTTAGAGTTCTTTGTTCATGAAAATCGGAGAAGGGCTTTCATTCTTTGCGTGTATTGTGCACCAAACCTGTTCTGCTTAGCTTTGGAGGCTTTTCTATGTAGAAACAGACATTCCTGGTCTTAGGATTTCCATTTCTCAAGGCAAATTGGAAAAAAATCCCTGCCATCACTCGTGTTAAATGACCAGATTTGCAGAATGATGCATATGGATAAAATCTGAAGGTGTCTAGGAACCTTAATGCTTCCCTCTGAATGATGCCAGTGGAAGGAAACATCTTTTATTGGATGGCAATGGATTGATGAAAGTTTTGGAGCCCACTAAGAAAGTCAGTCAAAGGAAAGAATCTGATAATAATAGAGGATACTGTGAATTATTTATCTATTGTGAAACAGACAAGACCCTGGAGTATGTTGGGTGTTCCTGAAATAGCTGAAGACAGTTTTTCTGTTCTGAAGCTTACAAAACTTATCAGAAGAGATTAGTATTCAATTGGACTCTAACTGATGAAAAAAAAATGGTAAAATTAAAATTTTGGGGTATAGGACTTTCAGTCCTCATTGAATTTTTTAAATGTGAAAGTGGTCAACTGTATCTTCATTTTAAAATATCATTGTCATTATTATTTTTTGTAATTCCATAATTTTTGCCTTGCTATCTTTGTGAAATTAAAATACTGTATTTTCAAAATTGTTTCTTCTTATATTGATTATACTTTTCTCTTATTCCCTCCAGTTTTAACAGTAAGCGTATTTGAATAACTTACCTTGCAAAGTGGGCAGCCAAAATTTTTATTAGCTCTCTCTGAGGTAAATAGAAATAGGGATTTGTTTTTTTCTTAAATATTTGAAAGAGTGGAAATTGGAAGATAAAGAGAAAAGTGATGTTATGCCACATCAATGACCTGTTAAAGTACTATTTTTTTTTTGCTAACACAACAAGTCAAGACCTTGAGAAAGATTTTGTATTTGGATGGGTTATTTTCCCAAGACATCCTCCAAAACCTTACAAATCAGGTCCCTCTGAGCCCGAGGTGACAGTATTTATTTAACACACCTTGATGTATTTCTTCCCCATGAACTTGTTTCTCTTTGCTTTCTGTAACTTTTAGCACCCACGAGGTCCTGCAGCACAAACACAAGATGTGAGAAAAGCTGCTCTTCTGTGGTTTCTTTCAATCTGCTCACAGATAATTGCGTTTGATGCCTCCTCGTTGTTGTACTGGAAGGGACTCTGAATAATCAATCTCTTTTTGCCTTTGCCAAGCATGATTTTCCAGACTTTTGTCAAATCCTCCTTTAGCTGTCTTTTCTCCAGTAGGACAAGTCCTTGTCTGCTCAGTCAAAGGAAGAACAGTATTCAATATTCCTTTTCATCTTTGTTGACCTTCTTTTGTAGAGGAGGATGAGAACTGTGCGGCTTGGATTTATGCAGGAGCATAAATATTTTCCATTTGTTCTCTGTTCTTTTTCTAATAACTGGTTATTTTCTAATAACAAGTTATTTTTTTTGCACTCTTTCTGAGCTGAACTACACACCATAACCCCAAGTTCTCAGCCTTCAGCTACATTGCTCAATGCAGATCCCTTCTTCTTATATGCAAAATAACCTTTCTTTTTACACCCATTTGCATTACATAACTTTTATCTCTATTGAATTATATTTGTACATTTTCTTGCCCAGATCCTGTTTTGCATTACCCTTAGGTCAGCCTTTGCAACCACAGTTGCTATTACAACTTTAGAGGTGTATTTCCAGCAAAATTTGTCATATACATTAAGGAATTTCTTTAAAAAAAAAAAGTATGCTCCTTATTTGATGGGTTTTTGTTACATTTAATGGCTCATATTTCCCTCGATCATTCTTGAAAATGTGCCATCCTTACTGGATCTGCTGTTTTCTTGTACTCAGTTATGAAAGTGGGTTTAAGGGACACATTGTACACCACTCACAGTTGTTTAGTTTCTGGTCCTTGAACTCCTTTTGAATTCTTAGGTAAGTGCTTATTGATGCAATTTGTCCCTCTCCAATTTTGTTGTTTGCTCTGTAAAATTTATTGACACTTCAATTGGATTCAGATCTTCAGTGAATGTCCAGTAATGAATGGTTCCAGTGTAGGAACCTCCCCAAGCTCTTCCACAATGAATATAAAGGCAGAAAATTAATTTAGTTTTCTCCAATGGTTCCTTTTGTACCTTTATTATCTACTGACTCTAGAGACCTTCTGCAAGGCATTTTACTCCTAATGTGTTTGAGGGACAATGTATGAAGTATATAAAACTCCTTTTCAGTTACAAGCCTCTTTTGGTCTATCTTACTGTGTTTCTTACATTCAGATTGCCAACACCTGTACGTTATGTTTTCCTCATCTGAAGAGAACCTTAGATTTTCTGAAAGCTACTATTCAAGCTGAATGACCTACCTTCCCCAGCAGTTTAGTCTGACCTTTTTTTTTTTCCCCTTTCTCAGATCTTTTCTGAAAAGTGATGTGCATTTGCTTTACACCTTAAAACATCATTGCGGTGCCTACCTGAAGGCTGCAAAGCCTGTTCTGGCTCCTTCCTTCTTAGAAAAACTTGAAGTCCAGGATTATGAAAATACTTAAAACCTTAAGAAAAGGCTTGTGACCATCATATCCATATCCATTTATGGAAAAGAAATTCAATATATGCCTTTGTTGCTGCCTGGAATTCAACAATCAGGAGTAGTTTAGTTTGAAGAGTCAGTTTAGAGATGTACACTTAAAATTGTGCTTATGTTGGCGGTACCTCAATGTGCACACATTATAGAAGACTTTTTTTTTTTTCCTTCTCGGTTGAATTTTGCACTCACCATGGCTCAATTATTTCAAAAACTGAGGAATACAGCACATAATGTGTCAAGGTATTATTTTAAAACTTCTTTCTCCCTATGCTATGTCTTGATAGTGCTGAGCCAGTTATGTTAATTCAGGAATGGGCTACAACTGTGCCTTCAGAGTCTAGACAACTTTGCACCAGATGGAAATTTGATTTATAATATTTTCTTTAAAAAGTAAAACCAGTTAAAAAGAACTAGGATTGGGGTTGTTTTCAGCTGGTTGATTGGTTGTTTCTTGTTGGGGGGAGGTGAGGAGGTTTGGCTGGGTTTTTTGCCTTTTCCTGAGGTCATCTTTTCAGGCAAAAACATCTTGTAGTGCTGTGCAGAAAATACCATGCTTAAGGTTTTGGTAAATTAAAGGTTAATATGAGAGAAGGGGAAAACAAGACATAGGAAATTTTGTGGGAACTCCCATCTGGTATAGCTAAAGCCTGATGTAAATTAATTTTGAGTTACTTTTAAAAATTAGTATCTTGAAAAATTAGAGCTGTTCAGATTTGGGAAATGGCTGTTCATTGTATCTCACATTGGGCCTGAAGAGACAGACACTCAAAGTTCAAAGCATTGAGGGAAAGGGTTCTGGTAAATAACTGTGCAGGGCTCCCAAGATATTGGTTACCCAGTGGGGTTCAATTGGCTAAACAGAGATCAATGTCTGTACACACACCTTTCACCTCTGTTCATCGGAGAGGGCAGTAATACATCAAAAATCTGGGGTAAGAAAAGAAAAAAAACTACCAAAATGCACTGACATTGCATAAAAAACTCTCTAGAGAAGTTTTCTGTGTCCTTGCAGATTTTATTTTCTAATTTTCTTTATTCTCTTCCTTCTTTTTGTCTCATCTGATTTTATATGCAGTTCCTCTTTGCTTTTGAAATCATTGACTCACCACAGTTCTTAGAAGTTCGATGAGTCAGATTAGCTCAGCTGGAAAGTTATCTTGGTTTACAAGAAATTATTTTGTTCAGATGCTTCATTTCAGCTTTGTTCAAAAAAGTTTTGTGAGTTTTTTCATTGTTGCTTTCCCCTCCTTAATCTTGATGTTTTTCATGCATGAAAGTTAAGAGGAAGATGGAAAATTTGTTTTCCAGAAAGGCTCTTCCCAGGACTCTTCTGTTTCTATCATACATATGTGCATGATTAAACAGATCTTAAAAAGCAATAACTTTAAGGATGAAAGCAATGTAGGTCTGCACAATCATTCCTCTTGTAATGGAAGTTTCAACTCTAAAAACAAGACTGCCAAAATTAGCCTCAGAGCTGCCTCAGTTAAATGGAAAGAGTGCAAATATATTTCTGTCAGAGATAAAAATGTGTTTCTAAGAAGGCAAAGAGACCATTCAGAACCGTCAGAGAGTTTTGTGGCTAAATCCCAACATTTTTCTTGGAAAAAGCATTCCATAGAAGAACAGCCATTTGTCTTAACACCCCATGGCTGCCTACAAACAAAGCATTCTGCCAATGACTGGCACCAACATCAAGCTTCAGCCATAAATCAAGCTGGTCCATTTTATTCTTTCCTGTTTTGTTGGGTTTTTCCTTTTTTTTTTTTTTTTTTTCCTCTCCAGTTTCTCAAGGGCATATCTCATAGCCTGGATGGGAATACAGAGCAAAGCAGATGGCAACACCATTTGCAGCCCAAGTGACAGCAGACAAAGCCAAAATGCTGATTAACAGCCTTGTCCCTTCACAAATCTTTGTTAACTCAACTCTACTTGATTGCACAGCATTGTCTGAGGACCCAGAACAGGGTAGGCACCTCTATAAAGCTGAAAGGCCCAAAAGGATCTGCAGGCTATGCTGAACCCTGTGCACCCAAACCCCATCACTGCAATCAGGAAATGCTGGCAAAGGTCACTGGCTACTGTGCAGCTTGGGAATTTAGGATGGGGACTGTAACACCCTCATTCACCTCTGCTCTAGAATATAGCTTGTAAGGAGAGCATTTAAAGAGGTCATTAATTCCTTTTGCTCTTCCAGGTTTGCCTTTTTTTCTCCCCAGAACATGGCAAACCTCCAGCTCAGGGCTATCTGAACAAGTTTCTAACTATTCCAGAGCAGCCCAGATGTGATTGCCTGCACTCTGTTGTATAGACAGAGGAAGAGCTGGTATCACAGGGGTCTGGATAGGAAGAAATGCAACCCAGTGAGCAGTGATCTCTCAGGAAAACTGGCATCAGCAAAATATTGGACAAGATGTTGGAAACCAAATGGTTGCCATGGAATTTGGCACACAGAGGAAAGGTTCTTTGTCTGGCTTGTCGGACAGACTTCTATTGCAAGATGAGCCTTTCTGCTTCAATTAATAATATATATCCTCCCAATAAATATAGAACTCTTCAGTGGATGTCTTCTTCATCTAGTGCCTGTTTTTATCCACTATCCATAAAGGATGAAAATAGTGACTATCCTCTGAACCACTGGTTCAGCCCTGGTGCAGCAGGAAAACCAAAGGGTGTGAGGTAATGGCACGTGGTTACATAAGCTTTCCACACAAAGTGTGATTCCAGAGTAAGATCAGATCTCTCATGAGATAAAGGGTATGGGATCTGCCAAACTAAATTGGCCAATAACAACTGCTTTAAAGGGAGGAAAGAAATACAAAAGAGATTGAGCAAGAAAACCTTTTTTTACTAGTTAGCCAGTGAATCTCACAGTGCTGAGCACTAGGAAAGATGCTTATATTACTAATGCTTTCTTGATTAGCATTTGGATCACATTTTATTATGCACTGATAGGGTAGTGTTTTCAGAAACACCACATCATGGTGATGGATAATACAGGGATGTCTGCTGTTGTATCTGGCTGGTAAAACTCCCCTGGCCAGGAGGTTCTACATTTCTGTAATCCAAGAGTAGTTTTCTGCCATAGGAGGGCACTGGCAGCATGTTGGAGTACCTGTTGGGAGATGGTGGTCCCCATCTTTCAAAGCAATATTGCCCTTCTTCCAGGGAAAACCATGCAGACTCAATGTCATATTAAAAAGGCTTCCACTGATTGGTTTTGTAATATCATTTTCCCTGTAAAGAAGGTCCTGAAGGAGAAGGTCCAAGCTTCTTGGGACAACACTTTCTCTGCCTCTTAAAACTCTTTGTAAGACACTTACTATGGAACAAAAGCAAAACCAAATACCCTACAGTCTTTTTGTTGTGTGTAGCTTTGCAGTAATGTTTTATTTTTGTTTCTGACAAATCTACATACTTTGATTTTAATGTTTATTTCCCTGAATACGCAGTATGAATTGCATAGAAGGAAAATTACAGCGAGTTGCCATTTAAAGTAGCCCTTCATAATTGACAGAAACTGCACTTTTGTGTCTTTTAGTCCAGAGGTCAAATGAAGTCATAGTCATAAAATGGCCCAGATGTTTTCAAGATGTTTGCATTTGTTGCTGCCTTTTCTCAGTGCTGTACAAATGTCAGATAATGATTTCTCCCATTAGAAGGAAGGAAAGGATCAGAATAACCAGAGTAGCTGCGGGATTTCTATCTGGGTCAAATTCACATGTGAGGAGATGATTGACATGAAAAAAAAGGCATTCAGACATCTGAACATAATCACTGGGGATCTGCTGTGATCTTTGAGCTTGTCTAAACCACTGAACCCAGATCTACCCCTGGTTTATACAGGTAGTATGGTCATGGACATTCTGGAAGCAACTGGGGGAAAATCCAGTCTTTATAGTGGATGGTGTGTGCACTGACTCTAGATTTTCCTGCTTCTTGCAGAGAGAACATAATCAATTGATCTCTGTCATGTCCTACTCTCTAGAACATTTGGGTTCTGAATTTCCACTCTATAAGCCCAATGTACTTTCTGTAGTCCATCAGACCCTGTCACTTGGACTTTCTGTTATCTCTGGTCTACCAGCATCATAAATTCTTGATTATTCCCATCATATCTCATAGCTGATTCTTATATTTTCATCTTTCATACATGATTTTTATCACATTTTCATCACAAGACACTTAAATCTCTATCATTGTTCTGCATCCTGTTTGCTGCCTTTACACATTCTTAATAGTTTACTCGAAGATAAAATTTTCAAATGTGTAACTTGACCTTGCTCCTCTTTTTTTATTCTTTTGCCAGTTTCTCATTTCTCTTTTCTTCTCTTTTGACTCTGAGTGAAAAATACCATCCAACCACTGCATCTCATCACATCTACTGACCATTCTTTCATTCACTGTCATACTATTGCTGCCTAAAGTTTCTCATATACTACAGTTTTTATTTTCCCTACCTTCATTACACAATCCTGCTCTAGTACTGTTTTTCTACTATAAACAACCAATCTCACATTTCAGCCCACTGAATTCTGTAGAGACCAGTTTACTTTCCCATTCTCATTTCACTTTATTCTTATTTACCATGCTGTTTTCAATTCCCTCAGTTCCATGCTCAGACCTGCTAGTTCTGCCTTGTATCCTTTGCACTAGATCAATTCAAAGCACTCATGCCAAAATTTTTAATGGCCTATTCTTAGCCAAATCCCAGAACCTGTACTCTGTCTTCATCTCTGTGACCTGACAGCTGCCTTCAATACTGCCACCATTCTCTTTGTCTTGAAATATTGCCTTTCCCTGATGATTCAATTTTCTTCTAGCTCTCATCCAAACCATTTATTCACTCATTCTTTCTCCACAGGATTTGTCTTTCTAATTCCACACAAACCCCCATATTTTTACTGTGTGATTACATGATCTACATCTCAATTCCATCTCTTAAAAAATTTAATTTCTACCAGTTTGTCTTATGGATTAAGGATGTGTAGTCACCTGAGGCAGTAGTACCTAGGTCATGATATTATTTTTTTTCCTTTGTGAGTAGCATCCTTCTACATCCTTCCAGCACCTCCCTACCAGTTCTTGTTTCAAACACAGGTTGTAGAGGGTTTTGGCTGTGTGGACCCTCCTTTTGCTTTTTCTACAGTACCTTACAGTAAGGGATTCTCATCCCTGAGGAGGTTCTTATTATGGCAATTAGGACAAGAGTAAGATGGTGTTAACCACAAAACCTCAGCTTGTGGATTGTGTGCAATCTGGTGACCAGGCCCTTCAGAGGGGCATTTTCTGTTAAGTGTTTTTAGGGGAGAAAAGCTTGCAAAAATGTTGCTATTAGGTGTTGTCCCACAGTAACCACAGCAGCTTCCAGGGCAATTTCACAAAGGGTGGTGCTTTGGCTTCTCTGAATTACTGTGTATATGCAGCTCTTCTGAGAGGTGTTTCTATTATGGGCTTACTTGTATTAGACTGTAGCATTCCTATGTCTGAGAGGTAAGGTCAGTTGGTGTTGTTTAATATGCACCATAAAATAATGCACCTGTTTGGGTTTTGTTTTCTTTCTTCTGCTTTCTGTTTTTATCAGAACTAATTGTACCTCCACCATAGCAGAAATATTACCTAAGACATAAAATCATCCTAAGAGAAGAAATTACAGCTTAAACCCACAAGAGACATGTGCTTTTATTGTGTTCCTTTGTTTGAATGACCTCTTGCAGACAAACTCAAGGCTTATTATTGTGGAAACTTTCAGGCAGAAATGATGTCACCAGAAATCATTTTAATGGAGCCTCATCTTCACATCCCATTGATTTATCTGCTAAGTACGAAGGGAAATCAATAAGCAGAGTAATTTTCACATCTTTTAAACATCTACGGTAGCCAAAAAAATATTCTCCAGTGCAGGCATGAATCACTGGAAAGAAAAATCATAGCTGTTGATAGGCATGAAAATAGTTATTTATTTATATTAAGAAGGTGATTTTCATGTTTTGCCTACCAGCTTTTGTTTGATGTATTTCTACTGAAAGTGAATTTCATGTAGTGACAGTAGAGAGAAAAGTAGTGAGATTTTTCAGATTATAAAGTGAGATCTACAGAGGGTGGAAACAAGGACAGGTAGCCTGGGAGAAAAAAAGAGAGTTTTTCCAAGCAGCTAGAGATTAGGTAAGGGAAGTTAAAGCTCTCATAGAATTAATTATGGCCAAGGACACCAAGGGGAAAAGCACATCTATAGGTACTTTGGTGATTAAAGGAAGAGTGGGGAAAATGTAGGCCCTGTCCAGAAGCAAACCAGAAAACTTGGTTATCTAGGATATGGGGAAGGCAGAAAGAGTCTGGAATCAGATGATCTTTAAGGTCCCTTTCAACCCAAACCTTTCTCTGGTTCTCTCATTTCAGCTAAATCAATGTAGATGAATTGATCATAGAAGAATTTAGGTTGGAAAAGACCTCCAACTCTGTTTTCTTGCTTAAACTTAGGACCACAGCTGGTTTATTTGCCACTTTTAAATTCATAACTTCATTCCATAAAGTGCTAATGAAGTGAAAACAGCCCTGGAATATTCATTCAGGGAACCCAATTTAGGACCACACTTCTTACCATGGGTTATTTAGGGAGAATAATAAAAAGTGTTCTCAATGTCAGATGTATTTTTCATTCATCTTCACCTAACCACTCTAGTGGCATTGCATTTGCCTTACAGTAGAGAATTACAGAATAAAACAAATTATTAATTATCCCATAAACTCATTTAACTCTTAGAAAAAGGTGTAAATTAAAATTTTGCATGAAAAGTGCTTCATATCTGCTGCTATTTCTTCTCTCCAAGGTTAATTTCAATGTGGTAACAAGTGGGAGTAATGCTCTTAAGAAACAACAGAGCCACTGGTTTTTCAGGTAAATTAAAATACATGGGAAGATGCAGTAAGGTGTTTTGTGATTTATGGAAAATACAGGGACAATGTTTATTATCTGTATGGTGCTTTGTCTGATTATCTGTGATGATTGAATTATTTTGATTATTTAGTGATCAATATCCAAAATTACAGTAAATGAAATGTTATTTTGTGTTGTTTGTTTTTTGGGGGTTTTTTTGGTTTTGGTTTTGTTTTTGTTTTTGGGTTTTTTTTGGTTTTGTTTTGTTTTGTTTTTTCTTTTCTTGTGTGGTTTAATGGTTTTAAAGAAAAATAAATCATTCTTCCACTAAATAAGAGACACATTTTTTTAATGTTTTCAGATGATTCAGTTGTTGTGTCTCTAACTCAGAGAGGGTGATCATAGTAGCTTGTTCCTTGACAAAGGTCAGATCTGTCAGAGGTTCCTTAAGTAAGTCACAAGGAGTTATTTTGTTATTATCAGTATTGGTACTGAAAACTATGCAAAATCTTGTGTGGTTTTGTGTGGTTTATCTGCTAACTCATTGTCAAATTAATCCAGTTGTGCCAGATAATGAGGAAAAGTCACCTCTGGCTCCCTTGGGTGCTCATGTCTTTCCCTCAGCCAGTTCACAGAAATTTGTCTTCACTCATCACAATTTAAATGAAAAGGAATAAAACCAAGTGAGTTTGATTTGCAGGTAAGCATAGATTGGAAACTTAAAAGTGATACTTTGGTTGCTTCATTCTGTGAATAAAGTGTCAGATTGTCATCTCACCTAGCCAAGGGTGATGTGGCCCTCTGTGGGGTTGACTGTGAAGGCAGCAACCTTCCATGGTAAAGCCATCAAGACTCTGGGCCAAAATATCCTAAAGGTATCTGTAGTTTGACAAGTAACAGCAAATAAAGTCATGTCAAACTCTGTTAGGTCATAATTTGAGAAAATTGTTCTTTTATAATAATTGTTCTTTTATAATAATAGTATTACTATTTTGTGTGCTCTTGAAGCCACAGATGCATGAATAAGCATCAAAAAAAAATCTGTTCTTGGAAGAGAAATATGATGGTTTCAATAAACTCGAGAGGGAAGTCTTTTCCAAGACGTTTTGCTGACAAAAGGGTGGGTTTGAGTGTCATGTCAGCATGAGTATCTAACCAGACTCTTCCATTTCTGCAGCTTTTTCCATTTTCTGAGCTCAGTGGACACAGGCTCTGAATTTTACCACCAACTTTTACAAGCAGGCTCAATTCCAGGTAATTTCTTTCCCCTTACCCACTTGCCAGATTAAAAGCATTCCATGTTTCCTCACAGTGACCTCCTCACCAGCCACCAGCTGTGACTGCTTATGCTGTGCAGAGGATAAAAACAAGGCTTGTTGTTTCTCTGTCCGTATAAACTCTTTGCTTCAATTATGCTCATCTGGCAGATGAAACACCTTGCTAATTCAGAAAAAGAATTTTTCCATGAAGGGCATAGCTTCCTCAAGGCTTTCCAAACTAAATTAGTATTCAATTTAAATCTTTCTTCACCTCCTAATCTTTGAAAATCTAATCATGCATTTTTCCTTTCATTGCATTATCACATCAAGGAAAAGCTTGTTCTTGATACTTATTATTCTTGGTCCACTGTCTTTGCTTACAACACTTTGTTGAACTACCTGAACAATTTTCTAGAAAACTCATCTGCTCAGTCAATTTTTTAACTTTTATTTAAATATCTACATTTTTTAATTTCTTTTTTTTCTAGTGGAAGAATAGTGAAACCTTTTTCAAAGAAACTACCAACCAAGGACAATGTAAATTGGCCTAAGCAGGTTGCTTTCATCAGGCAATTGAAAAAAGCTCTCTGGGTATATTTGCAACTGTTACCTTTATCAGCCTCATACAATCTTAATTGTATATTGACTTCTGAAGAAAATTTAGCAAGGTCAAACTCCAGTCAAAACTTTGAAGAGTATTTGAGGATATTAATTATATTTATTGATTTTTATGAGTATTTGGTAATACTATCTAATATATGGACTCAGGGGGGTTCAGAGGGTTTCAGCAGATATGCAGCAAGTCAACAAGGTTATAAAATGATCGTTCTTGTTGTAAATACAGAAATTTGTGGCACTTTCCCTGTACTGAACTGACCTCAAAATACTTAGCCTGGGATGTGGAGTAGCCCTTGAACTGAGCAATCTGGAACACAGAAGATACTCAACCCTGACTAGCGTGAGGCTCACCAAAGGCAGGAAGCTGAGGACAATCCAGTTCCAAAAGCTGCCTCCCGTCATGTGACCCATCGAAGATTTGGGTAAGATGAGCGACCTCAGCATGCATTCATTTCTGTCTTTCTTATTCAGTCAACTATGTTACTGTGGACGTGCAATTAACAACGTGGCTTGAGAGAATGTGTTATTAATCACTGCACAATCATCAGCAAAAGTACCAAAGCTACCTGTAAAGCCAAAGAAAAATTCTAGAAAAACAGAAGTACTGCAGCTAACGATTGGCCATATGGGTTTGAATATGGGTTTGGCCCTGAAGTAAATGTTTTTACAGGTGTTAAAGGTGCTGTTCACTTGCTAGAGAGAAACAGATGCTTGCTAAAACCTGAATCATATTCATTTTCTTCCTTGCTTACCAAACCCCATTAATATTCTTGACAATTTACAGGTTTTGTATATTCTAGATAAAGCTCCTTTCAGCCCTGTCTTGGTTGATTTTTTTTAATGTGCTCAGGCTCAGAGATGGTCCTTTCTGAGTTAGGCTCAGGGTCAGGGAAAGTGATCACTTGATATCTCCTAGGATGAAACCCAAAACCTTAGTGTGGTGACCTTTTTTCCATCACTATTGTATCTGAGAGGCAAGAGTTTCTCCTTTCATGCACAACAGAGTTTCTGGCAATGGAGTAAGGGCTCTTTCTTCCAGCAACTTCTGTTTGTTGGGCTGGTGGGAAGGCAGGCCAGGGAGATTGGACCTGGAAAAGTCAGTCCATAATGTTTTGTCGGTGAGACTTTATAGGATGTTAGCAGTGAAGCCTTTCACAAAAGCAATTTTTAGGCTGTAGGACATAATGAAAATCATGCTCATAGAGCAAGGGAAAAAGAAGGGATTTGCAGCTTGGTTCTTCGCAAGTATATGAAGAAATAAACATATTTTCCCCAGACAGCTTTTTAAAATGTATTAAGGTACCTGCTTGCAGTATTTATCTCTGTCTGAGTTGATTGTGCCATGTAGCTCCTCGAAGCAGGAGAGGAAGGTTTGATTAAATGATGTATGCTTAACTGCCTTTTTTTTTAACTCAATATCAACTCGACAAAAGAAGTAGACGTGCAATCATGTCTGCCTCTTTTCACCTCATCATTTATGAGCCATGGTTTACTTTTATTTCCATTTCTATTTCAGTCAGTCTTAAACAAACACAGCCAATTTTTCACTTTATATTTTGACACATGAACTCTTTTATGATATTTTGGTCTAGGGATATATCCTAAAAAACCTTGGAAAAGGTTAAAAAGGAATTTCAGATCTTTTATTTAGTTACAACTGACAAATTTTAAGGTAGATTGCCATTTATTCCTATGGTTCAGAGATGAATTATGTCTAATTCTGTCTTTTCTTGGACTGTTTATTTTAATTTTAAAAAAAACTATCAAATTAATTAAATTAATTCTTCCATCCATGCACCAAATAATAAGTGACCAAAGCAGTAGCTTGTGCCCCTGGGTATCTATCAGTGAGCTCTGAAGAAATTAATGTTCATGGCCAGGAGTTTGCTTTGGTAGGAAGGGATACAATGAAAGTAAGCAAATGTGGAGATCAAAACACAAAATAAAACTGAGCAGTCTACTTCCTTTCTCTCCTGCTCTTGGTTAAATGGCTACTAACACACGTCTGGGAAGAAAGACAACCAGACAATGTTCTAGAGGGCATTTGGTTCTATGTAAGAAAACTTGCCAGCATATAAATAGGGTCACAGGAGAGATGGAATGCTGCATAACGTTGGTGTTTGATTCAGCTGACATGAAAAGTATGCTTTGTCTGAGTAAATATTAACAGATACAGAATCAAGAGGAAAGGCAAAATGCTCTTGACATTGTTTCCACTGCTGAGGTTCAAACACTCTGCAGTTCCCCATGCAAAGGGGTAGGACCTATGAAACTGTGGACATTTAGTGCTCCATAGGGCAAAGGAAGGATGGATATGTGACTCAAAGAAGATAACTTTTCAGTACTTATGTGAGAAGCCAGTGGTGATTCTGAGACACTCAGGGTGGGAGGAATTGCCTGTATATGCTGCAATGGTTTTAGACATCAGGAGATTCAGAATAATATATTATAAATATATATTGAGGTAAAGAGAGCAACACCATCATTTTTGCTTATCAGCTGGGGTTCTGCCTGATACACTCATGCTAGACATAAAAAAATCATCAGGCTGTGTTTCTTCCCTAGCTGGAGCAGTTGTGGGGAGTATGACTGACACTCCTGCCGTGCTATTATCACAAACAGCTATCAGAAAGTCAATCTCTCCCCGGCCTTGCAATGTGTCTCCAGGCTGCAACGGTGCAGACATGAGGCATATTTTAAGCTGCCTGTAGATTCCAGAATGAATGAGAGATTTAATATGGGGGAATGATCACTGATAAAAGAGACTTATTCACTATGCCCAGTCTGTGCACTGCATTCCAAAAGGAGCAGATAAAAAGCAAGAAATAATAATAATAAAAAAAAAAACATACAAGAAGATTTATTAATATGTGATGTTGTCCATCACCAGGAAAACATTTGCCTCACTGCAGGACAGAAAACAAGGAGAAAGAGATGAAAATAGTATATGTCTTGTTAAGGAGGAGTTGGTGTAAGAAGAAATGATTTATAGACAACTATGGTGCATGAAGATCAGGAGAAAACCAGAATGAAATAGGACATACCTGTCACATATTCTGCCCTGTGTTTGCAGCAAGGACAATCATTTATGGGGTGTTTTCAGCATTAACATAATTAACAATGAAAATTACGCACCTTTTATGTCCTGTTAAAGACACAATGAGAGACTTCTCAAAATTCTTCTTTAAGTTAAATATGTACCCCTAGAACCACTTGTAGTCAGGGCTAAAGCAAGCAGCTGTCAAGGGCAAAGGGTGCTGGTCCTGCTCCACTGCAATGAGGAGCCAAGCCCTGCACTGATTCCTGCAGGAGAGGCAGCAGATATTTGCTTTAGGGAGGTGAATGATTTTGGCAATGGGAAACCCCAACATCGCTTTCACCATCCCTCCACCAACAGCAGGAAAAGCAAGACACATGTCCAGAGATCCACTTTGGACTGACTGTGTTCCTGCTCCACTCCTTGCTATATCAAGGTTTATTAATGAGAACAGGAGCCCTATTAGATATGAGATGGGAATAGGTGACTATTTTATATCTTGGAATGTGTTCCCAACACCTTTGCTGTTATCACAAATAAGCTGAATTTATGACTGTAAGGATGGTACAAAAAATGTATCTCAGATCACATAATCTTGTTTTCCAGCCAGACCACTTAGCAGTGCACATAAAAATATCACATAAAAAGGAATCTAATGCCTCAGGTCTTTACAAATATCTAGCAAATAACAGTTTCAGAGAGAGAGAAAACATTCTTCATAAAACATCATCAATATATGTTGCCTTATTCAAAGAACATATTTTTATGTGTTTTGGACATTTGCATTTTACAGTTTGCTATGAAATATTCTCTTTCCTTGGTTTCAGAGAAGAGGCAGACAGCTGCTGGAGCCACAGATAAAAGAATATTTTCCCTTTTAAATGGCTTAAGCAGTTTTCTTCCACAGGGACAGAGATCAGCTAGGAGAAGGAGCAAAGTTTATCTCTTCTCTCTCAGACTGTAGCAAAAGTGTGTGTTCTTGGAAGCACTACAGTCTATAGAGATACAGTATTAGACACATGCCAGAAGTATGTTTTGTACTAGGCAATATGTTAAAAATCACTTTTCAACTTGATCTCCCTATTGAGGTTTTTTGTGAGTTTCAGTTGAATCCTTAACATTGTCTTAACCCTTTCATTGTGGGAAGGGGAGGAGAGGGGAGAGACTTGATTATAAGTCAATGGTAAATATTATTACCGATTTTGAATCCTAATTATTAAATTATATTTTATCATAATTATAGATTTCATGTATAGCTATAGGAAAGTGGTGGAATTACCATCCCTCAGAGTACAAAAACAAGGAGCTGTGGAGCTTAATGGCATGGTTCAGTGGTGGACTTGACAGTGTTAATTNAATTAAAAAGCGGATGTAAGAAGGTCACATTGCATGCTGCCCTTTTCCATGAACTGAAAACTTAGAGAAGTAAAATTGTTGAGAAGAGAGGGAAGAACATTATTATGAGGAAAGAGACTATAACTGTCTGCTTTTAGATTAAATCAGAGAATAGGTTCATCATTTTTCCCTGTGGCAATTTAATTCACATTTTGCACTGTTCAGGTAGAAGCATATTAATGGCAAATTACAGAAAGCAAGTCATTGTAGTGCAGTGAATAGCTAATTCCATTGTTAAGATGTATCAGTGATTCTCTGTCAAGGATAAATGACATTACTTTTTCCATGCATAAGGAAAAATCCTCAGTGCAGTGAGGTAACCAATGAAAGTTAGAGATGTTCTGCCTTCTTGGCACTCAAATCCTCATCTGAGTGGTTCATTCCCACTGCTCCTGCCAGCCAGGCCTGTTAAAAGAATAATTAAAAATGTTCACAAAGGACAAGTGCTGCTTTTCCACACCATCCTGGTTGTATTGCCCATTTGTCAGTACTCTGTGCTTATTGTTTTCACCAATTTTCCTGTATATTTAACTAAAAGGTACTGCCACCTTAGTGACTGTGGGACTGACCAAACCATAACTGGTTTCTGGGGCCTGCACAGATCCACAAAGTGAGGTGGAGTAAAGCATTTAAAAGGACCAAGGGAATTGAATGACAAAATTTCATGGACACTGTAAAATCAAGGAAAAGTCCCCAAATCAGATTTTTTTTTTTTTCTAAGATGCAAAGTAATTTCAAGTTGATGGGCTTTGTTTAATCCAGTTTCCTGTTCTCGTCCAATACTGGGGATCAGTGTGTTGTAGTGAGTAAACTTTGGGCTCACAAAGGTAAAACACCTAAAAGTCTTCCTCAAGTCCCTCTGCAAGTCAATGGCTTTAGATCTGCGTAAGGAAGGCATGGCAGTGACAAGCAAAACCAAGAAATTCACTTCACCTTCCAGATGTCATTCGAGTGTTATTCAGCATTAAGCACAACACAGCCCTTCAGATGGCCAAAGCAGCTGTTGCAGTCACCAAAGACATCTTTTCAAGAATGTATTAATCTTTTAAATGTTACAGCCCTCAGGACCAATAAATATTTTCTTCTTTCAGCCATACTTCTACACTGGTAAATTATAAGAAGATATATGTATGTATATTTTTAGTCCTTGTGAGCTAGTAAAATCCCTTACTTCTTGTTCTGAATCTCAATAGCCAGCAGGACTCTTTTCCTTCACTGTTCTCTTGATAGTTTCCCAGAAGCTCTGACTGTACACACATGCAGAGAGTTGTAGAGTAGGGTGGGGTTTGCTGTGCAGAAGCACTGCAAAACAAATTTTCTGGACTACCTTAATAATTTGACTTCTGGACTAACTCAGTATCTTGAGATATGTTAACAGTGAAATCCAAAGCTAATGGCAAATTTTATTTTTCTCATCAGTCCACTTTTCCTATATTTATCTTCTTTTATTTCCATTGTTTCACTTTCTGAAGATGTTTTAAAGGGCGTTTGGTCTTGGGAAAGTTTCATTATTGCTTCATTAGCTTCATGGGTACATACCAACATAGGAACAAAATACCTTAGGAAAGTTTTCTGTTGTCTTGGCAAATTCAAATAATAGACTTGTCAATTACTAAAAGTAATTAAATATTTTTTTTTCCTTAACAAGTAGGCTTTAATAGAAAAGATCTTGAAGCATTATCACACTATTGGAAACGGAGACAAAAACCTTCAGTGGGCAGTACAACTAAAACTGGTATTTCCATCTGTTCTGCTATGGAAAAGAAACTCATTCAGGAGTGGAGGATTTGCTGTTTTCAGGAAAAGATCAGGTCACAAGAATGTCTCAGAGGCTAATTTCATGGGTTGCTTTATTTGTTTCCCACTAGCAGTGGCAGGTCACACCTGTTTAGTATAAAACTCAGAAGTATAAGGTGAAGTTTCTGTCTTGTTTTGACTTCCACAAATTAAGCAGTTTGAAAATGAGTTTGTTTCCTTTCTCCATTAAAGATTCTTGCACAGGAGTCTGGCTGACTCTCCTGTTCTCAAGGCGAAAATACAAGGCAAATATTACAGATGCAAGAGCTAGCAGTAATTCCCTCTCTTGCTGAGAGGAATCCCAGGACTTGTCCCTCTTGCAAGCTCCCTGATATCTGTCAGACGCCAACAGCTAAAACAGATCTCTATTATTTTTGTCTTCATTCACTCAGACAGTAAAACCCTCAAAAAACAGTTTTTCTTACTGTGTTTAGAGTTGTATGTAGTGTAGGTTTTAATTACTGCTGCAAACAGTCCCTCAGTATACCTTTGCACATCTTGTGCATCACAGAGATATCTCCAGGTCTAATACATTCTGCTTTACTATATGGTAGTCACAATTCTCTATTAAATTTCTTGTCACTTTTCTTGTCCTCATATTCTGGAGAAATTATTGTGTAAATTCAGTGTGGCTATTCACAGAAAATGGTACTGTTCAGCATGAGTAAAGACCAGCAAACATTGACAACAGTAATTACAGTGGTCCATTTACAACTGAAATTTCAAGAAGTCTGTCTGCATTTCATGGATACTGCTGTGCTGTGCCATTTCAGATATCCCACTTTCAGTAGGCTTCAGTAACTCCAAGTCAGTCTTCATTTAGTAGTCTGGATGTCAGGAATAAAAGCCCAAACAAATATAACTCCTGTGCAGAACAATTTATGCAGAAAGGTTGCAATGCAAATTGGAAACTCTTCAATTACCATGTATTGCATCTGTATATACCGGATAGGTGTATATATATACACAAAACACTTTGTATCTACTGTCCCTGCCTTGCCTTTTGATGAGTAATTTTGAAAGCTGGCAAGGAAAAGTTAATTCAATTTCTGTGTGATTCACCCTAGACATCATTCATCACAAACTGCTTCTGTTGCAGGGTCAATCTCCAGTGAAAGACCATGGGATATAACATGGGGTTTTCATGTATTTTACCTGTTAGTCTTTCATAGAATATTGTTGAGGACTAGGGTGGAGGAGCAGGGGAAGATAAAAAAGTGTTTTGCACCTTTCAAATAGTTGTGGTTTCAAGATGAAAATGTCCCTCCCAAACAAGCCCTGAATGCTTAAAAGTAATAGGCAAATTGCCTATCCCCATGTAAGTCAAGACACTCCTTTCCACGAGAATAAAGACTTTGGTACCCATCCATTGCAAGAGCAACTGAAGTCCAGATACAAAAGAGAAAAGAAGATAAAAAATTGAAAATTGCCCTCTTTTTTCATTTTATATAATTTGAAATCCAACACTGTAATTTGAAATTCCAATGAATTCAACAGATGTGGCTGGACTATGGACCCTTCCTCTTCTCCAATTGGTGAAGACTTTTCTGTGGAAAGAACTTTTCCATAAAATGTATAGTTGCTACCCAAAGAAGATTACTTTTTCTTTTTCTTTTTTTTTTTTTTTTGCTTTTCTTTTTAATATGAGTTTTCTAGTCCCAGTCTTCAGAGATTGCTGTCTGGACTTTCTTCACTATCCATCTCCAATGCCAGGTAAAAATGACTGACAATATGAGCTGTAATAATGATAGTGATAAGGTTTTACTTTTACCTAAAGGGATATGATTTTTTTCCCTTCTCATATGCATCTATATTTTTGTTGCTAAAGTAAGTCTATTGCACAAACATAAAGTTGGCAGTTTTATGTTTATGCAAGTTCTGTTTAAATTGATTTGTTAAAAGAACCAATATTATTTTACTGTATTTTACCTTCTGGTACAACATCTCATGATATCATGTTAAACATTACAGTCTCAAGAATGCATCATTTATTGCAAATGTTGTTACTTAGGGTAATGGGCACATTTTTAAGAAAGCATATATTAGAGAGAAACTCACATTTCTACAGCTATTGCATTGCATTATCTCAAGAAATAGAACACAACTAAATTACTTTTTATTCCATAGATTTGAAATGTGTTCCTTAAAGTCCTGACAACTCACCAGAAAACAGAGGGGTTTTTTCCATTGTTTTTGCAAGAACAATTGGGTTTTGCAAACGCACACCCCAACACGTTTACAGTAGGAAGCTTTGCTCTGATCAGACATGTTCTTTCATACTCCTGTTGCTCTCAGCAGGATTGGATACGTGTGCCCTTTTCCACTGCTTGTTTGGGTCAGTGTGAATAGTGTGGAGCCAAACTCAGGACTGCCTGATCCTTGGGCAAACCTTCATGCTTGACTTGCCTTGCCCACCCTGCAGCAAATTCTCCCCTCAGTGCAAAGGGTCGTGTTTGGGGAAAGAGAGAGGAGTTGCTACAAGAGCCATATCTGTACTTTCAAAGGTGACCTTGCACTGTGAAACACCAAGGCTAAAGATAAGCATACCCTAAAAGTTTGCTATTTGTTTTCCTAAAGTTGTGAAGTTTTTAAAACTCTGGGCCAAGATTCTCACAGGTCGTCAAACTTTTGAATCCCTGCACGCAGATAAAACATTACATTCACTCCTCTAGGAAATAACCAATGTCCACTCAGCACCTTCAGTGCTTTACTTGTCTTACAGTCTGCAAACTCACATTTATTTTATTCCTGGCTGTTTGTGGACTTAGTGATTTTATTTCTGTTTAACCAAACACTAGTTCAGGTATATTGCCCAGGTTATTCTGGACTTAAAAAGAAATAACAATAACATCAACAACAATTATAAATAATAATAGTGATAATAATAACAACAATAACAGTAATAAATAATAATGTTTCTTTCCCTAACAGTGTGTTCTCCTATCCCAACTGCCTATATAATTTCTGGTGCAGGGAGTCCAGCCTATCACGAGATCAGAAGTTCAAAGTGTTGCAGTCCAGCAACCACTGACAGGTATGAAGTCTCAGGGTGAGGGGTTTGAAGAGGCACAACAAATTTAATAGGTTAACATCACAAAGCAGGCACCTTTAAAGCAATTCAAACTGATAAATGGCTTGCCTGTCCTTCATTTAACAGAAAATGTTCAGTTTTATTTCATAATTTCACATTTTAAATGACATTATTCACTTTCTGTGCCAAATGACACCCTTTTTAAAAGCAGTACAACTGCAGTTGCACAATTTAAATTCAGACACTAATTAAAAACAGAGAACCATTTCAACCTTTCTCTTTTCTTAGAATGAACTTTAAAATGTCCTTTGTCCTCAGAAAATAAACTGGGGAAATTTTCAAGGCAGATCAGTTCTTGTAAACAAAGTTATTAGATGCTAAAAAAAAAGCTCTATAGTGAAATTTGTCTAAACTGGAAAGTAGTTATATCTGTAATTAATTATGAAGGTTGCAACAAGGCTCTATAGGGGACAAAAAATAAAAAACAAAAATAGAAAAGGGCAAAAGAAGACAGGCCCAAAAGCTTGTCCAATACACTGAAAATAACAGCTTTGTCACCAAGGTAAGCAAGTAAGAAGGTTAAATATCACAACAGGAAGAAGCTGTCTGAACTACCAGCCAATTTTAGTGGAGAGTCCTTAGGGAATATTTATAAAGGGCATGTCAAGTAAAAATAACTTCTTCAGAGAGGAGGACGTACTGCAAAGAAAACAACAGAGGGAAGAAAGAAAGAAGGCACAAATGCTCTCATGAGCTGCCTCCAGAAGCAGAAGGGTTCTGGGACCATGGGTTCAGTTCTTGCTTACTTTGTTAGGGGTGGGGGGGAGGAATCACTTTGATGTACAAACAAAAAGGGCAAATACACTTTCTCTCCTCACACCAGACTACCAAAATATTATTATTTTATCATCTTTTTCAGACAGGATTCTCCAGCCTGACAGCAAGTTAAAAAAGGAGCATTGCTCAGAAAATAAAGACACTGACTGGGACAGATTCCTTTGCATGTGACATCTCAGGGTGTGGGGGAGAAAAATGAATTAGTTGCATTTTTCAACTTCTGAACTGAATTGACAGTTCACTAATACAAGAAAAGAACAAATAAAGGTGGGAGGAGAAAAAAAAGGAATAATATTAGTCCAAGGAAAGTAATATCTTGGAAGAGGCATTTCTGTTGGAAAAGCTGTTTCTTTATAATGGACTATAAAAAAACTATAATTACCTATATTACAGCAAGAGAAAGAGTTTTGACTTTTAAATAAAGGTGGATAATACATGTAAGTATTTAATTAGTGGGTTGTTGCCATATGGAGAGCGGCTGCAGGTGGTTTTTCAAAGAGTTGGATTGTATGACAGGGAATTATTTAAAAACAATAGCTTTTGTTCTATTCTGAGGAGTCTGAAGGATGTTGCAAAGCTTAATTATGTTGCACAAGTTTGAGAGAAGCCCTATGTTTGTCAGAAATACTGACATGAGTGATGCAGAGCCTTGGTGTCTAAATGCTGCAGTACCACTATGACATACCCCAAGCTGATGCATCAAAATAGAATCAGTGACAAAATGCCAAAGGAAAGGTTTCCAGTGAAGATATTTGAATAATTATCTCAGTTTTGGCTGCACTGTGTGTGAAATCAGTTGGCACAACCCCAGGAAGTCCCTCCACGAAATGCCATACTGACCAAAAGCACTTACAGGGTCTTTAAAGAGCATATTTTATGACAGAGAACATTATGAAAACCTGAATAAATTGCCATGAATAATCTTTAATCATATATTTACAATAATAAATCTTTCTGAATAGTGGTTTTCAATAGTTGGTGAACAATATGCACACAAAACCTTTATAAAAAGTTGCCAGCACTCTGCAGTGTTCCTGTGAGATAATTACTGAAATATTACAAATAATATTAACTTCCAGAGGTTCTTTGCATCCATGTATACTCCTGTTCCCACTCAGCACCTTTTTGTCCCACCCCTATGCTGTGTTCGTTTACATGAGACTACAGTGTGTATGTCCATTCAGATCAGTAAAATTTTACCTTGCTCTTGTACTTAGGTGAGTTTTTCCTGTATATGTAGCCAATGAGAATGATGTCTCCTTCCATGCAATTTTTGAAATGCACTGAAAGCATGTGTTGTTTGCAGACAGTGGCATTCAGAGGCCAGGAAAGTCAACAGCTTTGGTTACTAATAAGAGAACAATTCAACAACATGCAAGCAGCTGTAGTTCAGCACAGTGAAGGAAAAACTACATGACAAGAAAATCATTGCAATTTCCTATAATCAGGCAGATGCAGACAGTTTTGTTGGTATCTGTTGGAAGGCTATTTAAGGGCAGGTTGTATGTCCCTTCTTCATGACATTTATTAAGCAGTTTGTCAGATGATATTGTGCTGTAGCTGTATCCCAGATTGGTCCATTTTGGACTTTCAACTGCAAGTCAGAGATGCAATGAAGAAGAGGGAATATTTTGCAGTGAATCAGCCACAGGACCTAATGAAATGTGGCACATTAATTTCTGAGCTATGAAATTATATAATCCCAGTGGATTTACATTGCCAGCTCAAGGATCCCAAGAACAAGACAGTCACTTCTGTGAAGTCTGTTTACTTCACATTGCAAAGTTTGTGGCTGGGTTTCACTTCATATAATGATCTCTAGGAGAAACCTGTTATTTGAAAAACCACAGCTCAGGAATCACTGCATTTGATTGTCAAAAGAATATCAGCCTTGTTGCTTTATGAAACAGGCCGAAGAGCTCATATAGAAAGACTGATAGCTAGATTTGCAGAGCCAGGTTTAACTCCTTGATTTGACACAAAGCCTGGAAGAAAATACAAGTAATTCATGCCTTACCTTGTTCTTAAACTGATCAGTGGGGGTTGGGGGGGAAAAAATTAATTTCATTTTCTCAAGAATTAAATTCAGGTACCTCTGATTAAAAACTCCCAGCAGTTTAAGCTGGGTGTATCTCAGAGCCCTATTTGTGATACTGTCATTAAGCTGCCACCCGTCTCACTCCACACCAGGTTTATTCCAATGTGTGACACATAATCACAAGAGAAGTGATTAATTCCCATTAGTGATTGAAGGTACAGTGCTCATGAATGATATTACCATGAATAAGATCACCTTACTGTCTCCCAAAGACCCCAGCAAGCCAGCAGCCTTGAAGCATCTTGGTGGGTAAAGGCTCAGTTCTCAGCATCAGGAAAAGCAAACAGTGTTTTCCTCTTTACCACATGAGCCATACAGTTGTCCCAGACCTTCTTACATCCAAGCAGCCCAATTTCTTCTGTCACAAGGCCAAACTGAAGCAGAGGAGGAGAATCAAATTCCTCTTATTTGAGCTGGCTGTCACTATGCTGAGGAGGTTTTCCTCAGGCAGTAAATGTCTAGATTTACTTGTCTTTTGTTACTGGGTCACAGTGGATTATTGCAATGGAAATTTAAGTGCTACAGAAAAGCGACAGCTTCACAAAAGATGTTGCAGTCAAGTAATGTTTCAGGCTGACATATCAAAATACTCAGATTACATATTTACAGTAATTATGACATAATGTTTTTCCAGCACTAATACGAAGCAGGGTGTATAATTGTGTGCAAGACTTTGGGCAGCTACAGTATTATTCAGCTGTTAAGTGTCATTCCTGGAAAAAAACCCAAAATGTTCTTTGCAATTTTACTTGGTTATGAGACTTCAAACTTATTTTGAAAGCTTCTCAAAATGATTCTTATTTTTCTAGGTATTAGACTGGAAATGTAATTTAGGCATTAAAAGCAATCTACCATGCGTGGGAATGAAAGCAGAATTATTCTGTTGAGATAATGAAGTTCATTTGTCAGAAATGATAGCATAGGGAAAGGGGAAGATACCTTTGCATATCCTTGGACAATACATGCTTAGAAGTAAACAGTTCCATGAAAATTCCTAAAAGGATTATTAATGTAACAACTTACCTTCCTTAATATATCAATTTTAATGCTACTGTTTGAAATGCACCAATTCTACTCTTCCTTCTCACCAAAAATATGAAGTCTCCAATTTCCCCATTTCAACTTTCAACTTCCTAGTCAACTTCAGGTCTTCTTTTTATTTCTTTTGCCTTACAGGAGAAGTAAAAAACCTTTTTAAAAAAATTAACCCCTTAATAAGGGCCTCTTTAAGCAGAGTAATGGGGAGCTGGCATTCTTTTATAACACATCTCGAGTAGCACAGGCAGTTTTCAATACAGAGGAAAATTTGGGAAATTACATTATATGTCAAGTGAATCTCAGTTAAAAACAAAAATAAGGATAAATGCTAAAAAATATACATTAGAAATCTGACATTTCTATACTTTTTTTTTGTCAAGCTTTGATTTATAATGTAAGATAAAACATATATATATATTCTATATACATAGCTGTCTCTTGATCTATGCATGGATATGACATATGAGATCATAGGTTGCTTGCCTATTATCTAAAAAAGTCCAGCTAAGGCTGAACCTAAAGGATATTAATCATTCATATCCAGGTACAGATCAATATGCTGTGAAACACTTTCATCTTTTCCATAAAAATAATGTTCAGGTATGTTCCAGCCTGTTTGACATCCACAAAATATCCTAAGATACTAGCAAGGATTAGTCTTTGTCTATTTTGATTTAAATTCATGATGTACAATATAATAATACTACCCACTGACAGCACTGTATGAAATATTTGCTTATTAATTATGAATGGAAACATGATACCTGTGAAGTCATTGGTAAAATGCCAAAAGCCCAAGATTAAAGTGCAGGAACAAGTGATAATACTTGGGATGGGTACTGGGTTTTGATCCATGTGTCTGTAACTCAGATGAGGAGTTTGAAAATTTCTATATGGCTAAAAGACATGGGAAGAAACATGAAATTATAACATTAAAATTATCTGCTTTTCATCTACAGATATTAACCCAGGGTGAAAAAAAAAGACACTTAAAGATCTCTGTGTTTAGTGTTCAATGTCTCCTTGTTCTGTTAAAACCTTTGATATCAGAAGTTTTCACTGTGCCAGAAAATTAAATCCCTGGTACTGCTCATTTTCAAACTACTTAGCAGACCCACTATTGCCTCTTAACATAAATAATAAGTATTTTCTCTGCCATTTAACAGATGGAAAAGTTGAAACATAAAGGAAACCACATTGAGAGAGGAATCTTTCTAAGTGAAAAACAACAGAAAAATGTAAATCACAACCACTCCGTCCTGTTACAAAATATAACTGTATGAAACATTCTGTCATATGTTTTGCTGGGTTCTTAACATTATACCAGATCAAAAGCAGTGAGTGAATGCATTATCCTGGCTCAGACATAACATCAGGGTTGGAAAGGTTTGCTTCACATGTACCAGTTTTAAGCACTAGCTGGATACACACACAAAAATTCTGGTTCCAACAGAATGAACATTTTCTCTTTAATTAAGACTGAGATTTCAATTGTGCTGCAATTTGCACTGCTTGGTTCTCTATTGAGATGAATATTCTTGTCCAGAATTGCAGTTCAGTGCCATGCTTCAAACAGCACTTGGCTTTGACCTCTTCAAACACACTTTCTCCTCTCCATTAGCCTCCTGGACAGTTATTGTGATGGTCTTGGCATGTCCCCTCTCGCCAGGTGTGACTCTGACAGTTCCCCAGGGCCCATTACTTCAAATATAACTCCCACATTCAAAAAATTCACATTTTCACACTTTTACTCATCATACCTGCCTGGGGGACGACGCTTTCCCTGTCACCATCCTGTGATGAGAGTGTCACTGCATCCTCTGTGGGACATCCACCTGATGGCTTCAGCATCACAGCTCAC
The DNA here is from genome assembly GCA_013399695.1 of Formicarius rufipectus. NCBI lineage: Eukaryota > Metazoa > Chordata > Aves > Passeriformes > Formicariidae > Formicarius > Formicarius rufipectus. The sequence continues at coordinate 1,443,381 of VXAU01001192.1, forward strand.
CCCAGCAGGTTCTTCTTTGAAACTCTGCTTTGCTGAGAATCCAAGGAATTAGCCTTTGTGCTGCTGCAAAGGTAGAGCTGGCAAGTTGATCAATGGTACAGCACTTTTTTATGTTGTAATTCAACTTTTTACTTTGCTCAGTACATCATCAAGCAGCCCAGGGGTTTAAACCAAGCCCAAGGACTCCAAAAGCCTCAGTAATAAAAATACCAAGAATTATTTATAGTAAGCTTCACCCAGCAAAAAATAAAAGCACTGAAGTGGCCAGGTGGAAAGAAGGCAAGAAGCCATGAGATTTGCAAATCTCTGCACATCATCCCAAAATGCCTCTCTTCAATGGTTTACCCTGTGTGACACACTACCATCAGAGAGGAACCTCATCCAGCATGAAAGGGTTTCATCACACTTTTAAAATGAACCTTTAAGAAATACTTTTTAATCAAAAATTTGTAAATATCTCAGGATGGGCAAATCTGACAACAATGCCCTGTAATTTCTTCAGATTTGCACAACTGTGCTGTTAGAAAAGACCTCTGTTGGTAATGTGTATTGATGTCAAAACTCCATTTGCAGGAAGATGAATCCAAAAGTATGCCATATAATGCTGCAATTTTTAGAGATAATGGAGAATATGCTTTGACTAAAATTAGCTTTTTTTCTGCTCTGTCACTACTCCCTTATATATATACACCTCATGGCACCTATTGTCAGATTAATATGATCATTCAACATTTCATTGCTTAATTGTATATTTTTAATAAGATCATTTATTTTTATTACTGATCATTCAAGTATAATTTATAGCTTGTATTCCCTTCACCATCCCCAAATATACTTGCCCCCAAAGGTAAAAAATCTTGAAATGGGTATAAAAATTGAATTACTTCCATATGTTTTTATTCTGTTCCAGTTCTTTTCCCACTGTTCTACAATTAAAATTCTACATAGAATATATTACAGAAGGAATAAATCTTAGAGTGTTTAATCAGACAAGATTCACAGAAATAAATCACTTAGGAAATGGTGAAACTTCTTCCAATGAATGCATAAAGGCTAAGATAACTCTTCAGAGGAATGGATAGCTCTGTAGAAATATTTTACTTATTTGAACAAGAAACAATTCATTTCTATGACACCGACTCTGCCTGTTTGAGTGCCAGCATGTGGGTTGGGGCTGCTGGTGGCTGCTCAAGGAAACTGAAAAATGGGAGGCAAAAGAAATATCTGAGATCAAGGGGGTGCTCAGAGTTACAACAGCACTGACAAGGCACGTTCAGCACTGAGAGAGTGGCATCGATAATGAGGACACACAAAGAGAACTGTGTGACTTCCTTAGGCCCCTGTCCAGAAAAGCTCTTAAGCACCATTAACCTGCAGATACCTGAGTGATATTCTTGACATCAGTGGATTTTCCTTCAGGTTTGTACAGAGCTGCCAAAGATTTGCACTGATGTCTTGATAATTTTGAGACTTCCATCATGCAGATAGCAGAGCAGGTGATGAGTAAAGGTCGAAAAAGGAATGTTGGAGCAGCAGAACAGCTGCAGACAAAGGAAAACATTCCCATTCCTGCCCTTCTGCAGGACAGGGGGCCCATGGACCTGCTGTTACATTTCTATAAAAGATGTGCAGCCATCAGAGTGGCACTGTAAAATCAAACCCTGCAAATAAAGTACCTGCATTTAAGAGGAGAGATCAGTGAGGGAAGAGATTGAGGAAATCACTTCTGACTTTGGTCTATTAGTCTGACTTTGAGCCATTTATCTGAAAGAAGAACTAAAGGTAAATGAAAAACAGAAGAAAAAGCAACAGGACTGTAAAGAGGTATACAGTTGGATGAGCCAAAGTCATCTTCATTATGTTAACTGTCTGATGCAAATACAGTAACTCGCCTGCATCTGAATGTCATGGAGCATTTGATGTGATTCTAACGTGACAATTTATAAAAGGGAGCCAGCTGAAAAATAAAAGGAATACAAAGAACAGTAAAAGATGAAGTGTCTAAGGGAAAGTAGTAGAATGAGAGGGAATGTTGGAAGTGAATTTGCCAAGGACTATTTCCATGGACCTGGTTATCCTATGCCCTTCCTTAACCTGAATTTACTTCATCAGCACAATAATATGACCTGAGATTTGCTGATGGCACAAAAGTGGGAGGCATTGCCAATACTGATACTAATCACTGTACTATGCTGACTGCACAACCCTGAAGAATGCCAGCACAGGTTTGGGGAAAGAAGTGCCTATTCAAGCACAGAGTGTTCAACTGTACACATTTTGTTGCAAAATGGATCTTATAATTTGGAGATGACAAAAGTGACAAAGATCTAGGAACAGTAGCTCAAGGAACGTCTGCAGTATTAGCAGATTATGGGATGACAATGAACCTCCTCTCCACGAAAGTGTCAGTGCGGTGAAGGGACAGAGAAACACAGGCATGTACTCTTCAACCCAGGTTGAGACTAAATATGAGTTTTCACAGGAAATCTTACAGAAACAGATATTAGAGTGATCTGGAGGATGAAGAACTCATCTGAAAACGGGAGACTAAATTACTTCCTTCCGTTTGTTTAGCTCAGGAAAATTCAAATTGAAAGAGGATGTGATTATTACCTACAGAAAAAAACCTAACAGAAATATTAAGGGATGGCAAGGGAAGAACACTCAACCCTAAAAAAAAAAATTAATTCAGGTAAATAAAGAAAAATTTTTCTAACTATATTTAATCTGGAAATTAGCAAAACCCCTCCCTAAACACCTAAAGATCAAAGCAGCAAGACTGTCACAGTCTTCCCATTCAAGTAAAAGTAAACAAGTTCTGCTTTTAAAAGACTTTTTGAGCTGTTTATGGAAAGGATTATATCATGGGGTTGTCCGGTTCAAGGATTTAAAATTCAATGTTATCCCTGTGTGTCTCAAGAAAGTACTGTGAGATGGACTGAGATAGACATGCTACAATCCACCTGCTTATCAGACCACTGGGTTTGTTACAATATTTAAAGGCCATGTGGTTTTTCTGAAGGATGTCACTGCAGCAGGAACCTCCTAGGAAAGTGCAAAGCAAACTAAAATCTGAAAAATGCCAAGAATTATTGTATTTTTCAAAAGTGAATGAAGCAAGGAAAGACATTTTGGCTATGAATTACCCATTACTCAGTTGTCTTCCAGCACAAACGTGTAAGGGACGCACTTCCTTTAGAGAAGAATTTGTTACTGCAACAAAGGGAAAATTTGCATCAGGTTTTCCCTTTTTTTTTTTTTTTTTTTTGCATTTCAGTAGCTTTCTCTTTGTGTCTGACTAGATTGAAGAGGCAAATCAAAGAGTAGGTATTATCTATAATAAAATGTTTCAGGAATAAGAGTGAAACATTTCACAACTTTTGTTTCAGTAACTGAATATAATAATGACTTACATTATTTGTTTTTTATTATTACCATAATTAATATTAAATATTAATTGAAGATTCCTGTAGCCAGAAGAACCTGTTCCATGCTGAGCAGAGGTCAACATGATCAACAGCTGGAATGCTCAAATTTTATTTCTATAGTTGCAAGTTTACCCAACTTTCAGGACATCTGTTCATACACACAACATGTGTATATTCAGAGAAATTCAGAGCCGGGGCCACAATTAGATGAGTAGTGCTTTGGAAATGTCGTGGCTGGATTTCTATGAGTTTCATTCAAAGAACCTGAATGAATAATTCTTACCAATCAAACATTTTAACAGCTTTGAGTAAAACAAGCTTTACAAAATGTAGAAGGCTACAGAGGAGTTAGGAAGGAGGTCATTGTCATTAAAGGCCAAACATCAGTACCTGGGGAGCCCAAACAGAACAGGTTTTTCTAGGGCAGGTGATTACCTGACTTTTTTAGGTGATAAAAAGTAGAATTATTCTCATTTCTTATCTGTTGATGTATCCTGAATTCAAAAAGATTATTTAAATTATTCTGTATTTTACCTATTTATATAAGAATTAGTGATAATCATATAGTCATTAAGAAAATTAAGAAGTATTCTCTACTGTTGTTTAGCTGACCCGATGAAGTGTGTTGCAAAATAACCTGTAATTCTATTTTGGACAGAATTATTTCAGATACTCACTTCTGTTCTTGGGTTTTGCTTTGTTTTTGTTTTTTCTTCTAAGCACCAACAAAACCTCTAGCTCTTATAGAGTTGTACTCCAAATATTATGTGATTCTTACTGTATTGCCTAGGAAATGTTGCAAGAAAAAGACCTACAATTATTTTTTTTTTCAATGAAACAACTCATCTTCACATCATAAAATCTGCTATTGCAAATTATGCTGTCTAGAATTTTGTGGATTGAAATTTATCATCTCAGCAAGAAACACATCCACACTGCAACTTGTGCTATTACAAGTATCATTACTAACAATAATCAGAAAATAACTAAGCAAATACCACAACATCAATATAGGAAGAAACAAGGGCAAATACCTGCTTCCTATTCATACTACATGTGGAAGATAAATACACAAGTTTAAAGCAAATAGTTTCATAGCAATTTTAAACTGATATAAAAAGTCAGAGTTGGTAGTATTTAGGAACAAAAGGAATAATATCTTTGAAGTTTTAGTATTGTAAATTATTGCAGAAAAGAGTTCAAACGAATTCCAAATCCAGCAGCTGTAGTAGTACACCTGGTATCTTTTCCCTTTATATCTGGTGGTTTGAGACATTATATCTTATGTAAAATCTACAGAAAAAGATAAAATGATAAGTAAAGAAAACATATCCCAAAATATACCCTATAGAGAGCCTAAAAGACTTTGCATGATTTCAATATTAAATTTCCTTTTCAACGAATGTGTCTCAGACCTCTGGGAAATTAAAAAGTCATATTTCTGAGGGGCTCGTAATACCTTCTGACATTTAAACTGAGAGGGTTTGTAAGACAATGTTTTAAAAATAGGTAATCAACCACTGACTCCAACCTTAGACTTATTTCAATTCACATATTTTCTGGGCTATAGAAGAGGCATTTTTATCAAGGGACAATTCTTGTAGGCTTAGTATTTTCAGCCTTGAGCTCACTTGTTTCTCATATTGTACAATACTACTGTTCCCCTTTGTCTAGTCACCTGCTGACATTCAAGACCTCTTTGGACCAAGTCTTACTGCAGAATGAGTAAGGACTTAATTGGAACATTCCTTGGAGGATTTCTTGGTATATATATCTTTGGTTGGAGCAACATCCCTGTCAACAGTGAATTACACTGGACATTTTGGCAAATGCCAAACCTTTAATGCTTTACTGTTTTCAAATTTCTCTGTTTTAACAGCTAACATTAATCTTGGATCAATAAAAGAGATGAGTTTTCCCCATGGTTGTCACCTAATCATTTATCTTTTGTTCAGAAACATACAACTTTTTCTGTTGCTGGAAATACGGGGTACAATTGCTCAGTTTGCCATTAAGAACTGAGGCTATCAGGTTGGTCTCTGAGTTAACAAAACAATTAAATACATACTTAAGCTTAATTGGCTGAGTGAAAACAAAGTGACTATTGTATTTTATTGAATAGTGAAGCTTAAACATACCATCACAGCAATACCATCTTTGGCAGCATTTTTGGAAATAAAGCTTTCATGCACATGTTTTTGCCATGAGTTTAATCATGAGTGATTAAAAACACTGTGGGAAATTCACCAGTCCTCGCATCCAGGTTGTGTTTAATTGTCAGCAAAATTTGAATGAAATAGGAGTTTCTTATGGAATTTTTTTCTATGCAGAGTCTGCATCTGCCTTGCACTCAGGAATAGAGGGAGTTAACAGCAGATTTTCACTATGTGAACTATGCAAAGAGCAAGATCATAATGGAAAAAAAATAGCACCTTGTTTAATAAGTTATTAACACTAATGAATCAGCTTTTCTGATTTTTGAAAAAGACCTTTCACTTCACCTGAGATGAAAGGGTCAAGTCTCACGTAGAGATCCTACTCCAATTTTGTTGCCTATATTGGGAAAAGCAATGGAATATCCAGATGGATATCAGTGTAAACATGAAAATAGTCAGTTAATGAGGAACTTGTTTTAACTGTTTGTTTATACTAAATAGGTTGGAATTGTGACAATTGCAATTTTCACTTGAATTTAATTTTTCATCTGAGGAGTTCAGCGTCCTTTACGAACATTCTAATAAATCTTTTCAAAGACTGGCCAACCTTCACAAGACCCAGTGCAGCAGGTAAGACATAGGAAGCAGCTGGAGAACAGTGAGCAGAGAATTGTGAATGACCTGGTGAGGCTCACAAGCAGATCAGTGAATCCTCACTTGCACGTGCCTTGCTCACCACGGACAAGCACAGAATCCATATAATAGCAATTCACACGGTCTCCTAAAGTCACACTTCAAAAAAATATTCTGAAGTAAGAATGGCTTTGAGTGGGGATTTTGAATTTCTTTTCCCAGCAGGTATTTTAACAGTGGAAGCAAAAATCTGAAAGGCACAAGGGGAAATTGAACACACAGTGATTCGTTGATATGTGACCACCCAGCTGTCTTTGAACCTTAGCAACTGGCAAAAGTAAAAATAATTAAAGAGACATCTGCTTCAACAAAATCAGGAAGGAACATGTTCCTTTAAAAGACTGAGAAAACTGGATCAATAACTCCTATTCCCAAACCTTTCCCAGACCGAATTCTTATGAAGATGGAAGCCTGGAAAAATAAAATTTAAAAAAATTAATAAATAAGCCTCTCATAAGGCATGTTGAATAGCATCTGACAAAAATAGAAGCTGACTAATCTAATATAATAGACTCACTAATGAAGGTTCACTAATTGCTCTCATTTCACATTAATTACTCTAAGATATATAGTCTAATGACCTTTGATTACTAAGTCTTTGTGGAAGAAGTTGAAACCTTATTAATTTTCTTCCTTCTTCCCACACAAACTATTAACAAATTTCTTGAATTTAGGCAACTTTTACAAGGGTATTTTGGGAAAACTCCTTCCCATTTGCTCTCAAGGACCCATATACTTGAGGAACATGCACATTCTTTTATTATGTTCTCTCAAATGGTCCTGAGAAGACAAATTTTTTCCCCTTGCTTTTTCTACATGTCAGAGAAACTTATCCAAAGTTGATAATGAAAACGTTTATGAATGTTTCTTTTCAGAACTACTTTTATTGCATATTCTTTTCACTCTAGTGGACCTCAACAAATCCATCATGCTTTCAGCATAATTTTTGTTTTCTCCTGCCACTGCCTGCCTATACTCTTCCTTCATCTGTCAAAACTGCCTTGAATATTATATATCAAAGCCTTCTTTTTTTTAATTTTATCTTTTCCTACACACAGATAGTACATTTGTTGTTAATTTTCCCATTGTTGACAGCTAAAAAATGTCAATAGATTAGATTAGTTATTAATTCAGTACAGATCTAAAAGTGAATCACTAAATACTGCATTTTTAGTGGTACAAAGCTTGACACCTTCAGGCTGATTAAGTCTGAAATCTTTTCGCTTCTTATCACCTCTTCACTGCTGTGTCTTGACTAACTATTCAGATCAATCAACTCCAAAATGATTTTCCCCTTCCCTGCCTGATCTGAGACACCTGCATGGCCCAGGCATCCATCTGCTGTGATTGGGGTATTTCACATAGATGATGTCTTAGTCACTCTCTTGACCGCAAGTAGCTCAGTTACACAAAACTCCAGGTATGATTTGTCATAACAGAATCACTTCTTAAGGGAAAGGGTCTTGAAACACACCATCCACAACCACTGTGGGAAAAGGATCTCTGGGGAGAAGGTGTCAGCAGGCAGCGGCATTTGGAGGCATAATTTGCAAGTCTTTGGTGAGATCTGCCCTTGGTGCAGGGGCAGCGAAAGCTTTTGGTGCTCAGACTTGGACACCCACCAGCTGTGGGAGAGTTGAACATGTCTAGTGGCAGTCGAGTTAACTTTGGATTTCATTCTCTCTCAGGTTTATGTCCTTTCTGTGGCACCTGGTGCCTAAGTCTGCATTAAAAACCTCAGTCCAAGTTTGGTTTACAGATAGATATACACTTGTACAACAATAACAGAAAGCTACAGTGCTGAAGTTCGTAGAAACACAACACATAACAACAGCATAGAAAGGATAAAAACATCAATGCCTTTTCCACTAATGGATACCCTCCTTTCATTTTTTTCAGACTGAAAAGATTAAAAAAAACCCCTTCCTTCAATTCCAGCTGTGATCTTTCCACATATGTTTAGCATCCATTTTACTGGTGTAGTAAAGTAAAAGTCAACTCACTCCTACAGCAGAAATTAAATTGCACAGTTACTTTATTATGGTTGGTTTAGGTGGGGAAGGTCTCTCTTAAAAGTTTTAAGACATACTGCAAATAGTCCCAATACACAGCTCAGATAAACAAAGCATACTCATTCCTGAAAGGCAAAAGCAAGGGTTGCTTCTGCCAACATTATCCCAACTGCTCTGCAAAGGCTGCTCCACCCTGAAGTTACTGCTGAGGATGTTACAAAGGGAGGCTTAAGAGGGGGATTAGGCTTCTCTTGTTAGCGAGCAGCATTTCCAGGTGCCATCAAAAATAATTCATCTTTTTTTTTTGTTCTCAGCAATTGCCAGATGAGATGAACATCTCATCTTTACCAGGGCTCACTAGGAGTGCTGTCTTACAATCTTGCCCAAGGCTGTTTCAATACCATACAAATAACAATGTTACACACAATAGTCAAGTCAGAGTTGCAAGTAATGGGAGTTTTACAAATCCAGTTCCTTTTATGTTTAAAAGGTTTAATGAAAGAAGTTAAGTTTCTTAAAATACAAAAACTGGCCCAGCAGTTTGGTGGAGTGGGATGAAACAGGGGAAGCCCCATTTCAGCTAATTAGGGGCTCTGGAGTGGAGTCTGAGGTAAAATTTAATTCCTGTGATGCCCAAGAACTGGTGCTATTACACATGTCAGGAAACACAGCGAGGAAGTGTGAAATACTACCTAAAAGAAGCCTTCAAAATTCAGGAATCTGGCTTCTAAAATCATTTCTTATATAATGATTCCCCATCCCTGGAGGTGTTCAAGGCCAGGTTGGATGAGGCTTGGAGCAACCTGGTCTTGTGGAAGGTGACCCTGCCCATGGTAGAGGGGTTGGAATAAGATGATCTTTAAGGTCTCTTCCAACCCAAACCATTCTACAATTCTATGATTCTACAATAATTTTCTGCTGTCCAGAGCTAGAACTAAAGAGCTGGGTATTTCAGACCAGCTGTCTTGTTTTGCCACAAGGGTTTTCATAGAGGTATTGCAAGAAAAAGATTACCACTTCTAAAATTTTCCTCTTAAAGTTTAAAGTGTATAAGAAAGTTGTGAAAATTCCTGGCTTCTTTGTAAGACAGTATCTTTGCAATGTATGAATCAAACTGGTCCATTAAAAAAAAAAAAAAAATCTTCAGAATTTTTTTTTTAAAAAAAGGAAAAAAAAAAGAAGAGAATTCATTACAAACTACAGTGGTGAGAATAGTTATTAATTTCTGTTTATTCCTAATACCTGAAGCAGCTTTGTCACGTTTCTGCAGGTAGCCATAGTTTATCACTGTTTGTGTCTTTGACACTGGTTTAAATCTGTAAAAGTCCTGAGATGGTGTTTGGGTGGATTTCTGAACTGGCAAAATGAATCCTTGATGTCATGCTTGTGCACGTCTCAAGTATCCCTTAATGACAGTCTGAGGACCAGGATGGCCTCTTCAACACACCTCTGCTTCTGCTCACTGGAAATGTGAACTAAACTCAGTTTAAGTGAGTTTGTCTGTTAGGAAAGATCAAAAAAGGCATTTGCTGAGCCAGCCAGCCAATAACTCTGTCACTGTTATTAACACAGTTCCCATCCAGCATTCAGTCTTTATGCAGCCACCTTATCCTCCAGGAATGAGAAGAGTGGGACCATAAACAAGAGAAGACCAGGTCAGAAAAGCTGAAAAGGAGAACAGTGAGAAAGTAAAAGAGCTGCCAGAAACAAATCTCTCCAGAAAACCACAGGAATGAGGGTAAGGTGTTCCTTGTACATATACTTACTATATAAACATAGAAGGATTTCTTGCTCTGAACTTGACCCTCTCTACAATGAGCTGTGTGGAGTTCCACAACGAGCTCACCGAGAGCTTACACTTGGCCATGGTGAAGCAGGAGTTGGTATTTCTCTGGAGCAATTACACACAGATTCCAAGACTTACAAATGCTGTGGAAGTTGCTTCTCTATAGGATATTCCCCACTAAATTAAATTTCATCAGAAACAAACAGAACTTGTGAGAGTTTAAGCAAATTCTCTCTTTTTTTTTTTTGTGATAGAACAAAAAAACAAACAAACAAACAAAAAAATACAGCACTGAATATGCTCCAAAATGCAGTCAGGTGAGCCAGAGCTGGAGGGATTTTTATCTGCATTCTGCACAGATCCTATCAACAATTCAGAGTCAGAGAAGATAGCTTTATTTAACTATTCTCAAGTAGATTGAATGGACACTTCTCACTAATTTTCCAATTTGTTTTTACACTGATTTTTTTGATAAAGCAACGGGGTTTTTGTGTAAAGATAACTATGTTGTAAGACTGTGCTGTTTAGAATTACAGGGGCTTGCTCTTCTTAAGTTATACTGCATAATTGCTTCAGAGCAAGATGTAGGCAATAATGTACTGCACACATCTACAGCATCCTCAGATAATTACAATATCCATATTTGGAATTAAAAGCAAATAATCCAGCCTCACAGTCAAAGACAAGCAGACAAGCCTGCAGATCCATTTCAGTAAGCTGCTGTGAGACAGGACATTTTGTAGTTCTCTGCAAGTATCAAATGTTAAAAACCCTTTCAATAAGGTAATAAATGTATGACTTCTTTTCATATCATTTATAAAGAAAATAAGGTGAAGAAAAATGAGTTTTATTATCTCGCTTTGCTTTAGCAGTGACATTATGGGAGGAGAGCACAGCTGCCATTTATGAAAAACACAACTTCTGATAACACGTTTTATGGGTTTGGTTTTAGACTCTCATCCATGAACATGCATAATGTTTTGAGGAATCATTTTTTTACACCAATAAAAAACTTGATGTAACATTTTATGTATGGCATTTTGTCACATGAACGGTGAAATGTTAAAATAAGATCAGCTGAAACGTTTACCACATACTTCATTATCTCCTGTGAAATGAATATCTGGATAATTGGCAAAGCAAATATCTTTGTTATAAGGATTTATGAATTGAATAAAATTACCTCCTGCAACATGAATTTATGTGAGACTGAGATTTTTTTTTGCTGAAAAAAATCAGGAATTACGGAGTGTATCTTATAATATTTCTTTCAAGAATGACACTTTTGTCCTACTTTATCACAGAAACACTTTTCCTGTCCTCTCTTGACCTCCAGGTTACTAATACTCAATTTAAAATAATCTTAAAATCTCAAATCCAACTTCTCTGTCTGGTCTTAAACCAGCCTCCTTTGTATATCATTTAAGTAGTAACCCTGTTTGCCAAAACCATTACCATGTACTAGCAAGTGCAAAACATCCAAAGGGAACTGCAATTTCTGAAGTCCATGCCCATAACCGAAAATTGCCCTTGGACTGTAAGGAAGAGCTTTTAAAGGGTAAGTAAAAGCATAAAATTTAAGCTGACTCCAGAGAAATGTGGGGAACATCAGCATGGATAGTTCAGAGAACACACACAAGTGGGCAGGCATTTCAAAATAGTAGAAAGGCTTTTTAAAGTGCCCTGATAGTACCTCAGTACTCAATAAGGATTAAGATTTTAAGGACAGGTGCATTGTAACAGCACTGCAAGAGATTAAAGGTTTTCAGGGGTGAATCCAGGCTAGTTAGGAATGCAGATTTCCCATGGCACCTCAAGTGAGTCACTTTATCATTCCATTTTCAGTTTTAAAATGAAAATAAGAGTATTTTCTTTCCCTTTACTTTTATTGGAAAACAGCACTAGTCAGACTAGGCTGTGGATTATGCATGTTCAATACAAAGTTTTGCACATAATCTCATCATCTGACATTTTAAGTCTAAACTTAAAATATTGAAACATTTTAGGCCTGACCACTACAAGTACACAGCTTTCAATAACATGAAAACATCAGGAAAGTTGTTTATTTTGGGGGTGTGTAACTGTAATGCTGCTTCTGCTTTTCCTGTGGTTTCCTGTCATGGGGATAAAGGACCTGACAGACTGATGTTATGGCCATGCTTACACCTTTTTCTGTGTGCCAGCCAGCCAACAGCACAGACAAACCACCTGCCCGTGAGTCATAACAAACTCTCTTGCTTCTTCCTTATTCCAGGGAGAAGTCAGCATTTATACTAACCAAGATCATGCCATGTTTACACTACAGCTGGCCTTTAAAGGCATTTTTCTCTGAATGCCACCAGGGCAAGTCATACTGTTGCTTTTTTTTTTCCGCTGCATTTACACAAATGTTACCCTTGTTTCACACTATAGCGTGAGCAAGAGCTCCTTCAGCTTAGCATAAATTAAATTTAGATACAGGATATAATATGGCACTGTAGGAATAAAGGCTTCATAGAGAGATAGGGAAGGGTGTTATTTACTCTTTGCAAGTTTTTCCTAACCCAATACATCTCTGGTCATTTATTGTGAATGTAACGAATACATTCATATCCACCAAGGGTAATAAATATTGCAAATTAAGTTGAATAATGACTGTACTGTCTGCTTCATTTCTACGTGAGAAGCACACATGAGACTTAATGCAAGTCAGTATTTATAATGCAATATATGGTATGAGTCTCATTCAAAGTTAGAATTGCAACAATGTCACAAACACATAAATTTACTGTTACTGCCTGAGGAACAAGTGGAAAAACAAAATCATTGCAAACAACCAATGTGTGTGGAATTCATAACGACTATCTTAATCACAAATCTACTTTTTTTTTTTTTCGAGTTATGACTTTTTTTTTTCTTATAAGAAGATCTTGATATTTAAAAGACTAAAGGAGGAAGTTAATGCAGTGAGCAATTACTGGAAAAATGCTATTTGCTGCTTTTATCTGGATTATTTCAAATGTATTCACATGAGTCTTCAAAATATTTCTAAAAGTAACAACCAGGGAGTCAAAAATAGAATCACAATTTTTGGTGAAGAATGGATGACAAGAGGGGGAAAAAGGCACCCCTTGACATAAATAAACATAAATAAACATAAATAAATATAACCTGAAATGAGTTCTGGGCTGCTGGCGCAAACAACTGAGTATACAACATTTACTACTTGAGTTCCTAAGATATTTGGTGGCACAAATGGAGCTCATAAAAATTACGACTCTATTGTTCCAACTACTTATGTGAAGTAGGTCTGTGGCAGAACATTTAACTCTAGATTCCTGTGGGGTGTTCAGGGAGGTGAAGGAGAATGAACAAACAGCTGCAGTTGGTATAATAACAAGTGAAGTTAACTCTGGAGGTAGGAATATGATAATAAGATATCAATAAAAAATTCAGGAAATCATATGTTCACAAAAGATCTAGTGATCTTATTTATCACATCAGACAAAGCTGAGATTCATTGCATTTTCTTCCAGTGGGAATTTTGACAGGCTACTAAGTCCACAGATATATAGTTCAATTTTCAGATTTCCACCAAGTCATGCAAGGGTACTGAAATGGGCCTAATGTCCCTTAATTGGGTAGTTCTTGTTTTAGGAAGCCAAAAGCCATATTTTGTTCTCACCTGACTTCCACACCCAGAACTTTAACAGTCCTTTGAGGACAACAGATGTCCAGTGTAAGGACTAAGTATCTCTTGCTGGAGCCCAGCACTATTCCAAGAACAGGGCAGTCTGTGTTTGGAAAGCAGCATTGAAGCAGTCGGAACCTAAAAACATTCTGGGCTTTTTTTGTTTGTTTGGTTTGGTTTTGGGTTTTTTTTTGTTGTTTGTTTGTTTTTGTTTGGGTTTTTTGTTTGTTTTTTTTTAAATTTGATAATATGCACCTTTTACTAATTTTTGTTCTGACTACCTGTTTCAAAAAATAGAGAAATCTTCAGGTCCAAGACAGCAGATTACTTCCACCGTTAGAAAAATGATAACCAATCTAGATTCTGAAGTTGGCATTAGTGTTCTCGTTCCTACATCCTGAATTATTTTAACTCCTGGCAGAGCAGAGATCATCCTCAAACCTGGGGCATGGGAGAAGACCCAGAAATTCTCTTCATTGTGACAGATGTGTGGCACTGGTCAGCACAGCTTAGAGAAACACCCCAGCAAGTGCCACATTAGGGTCACCATTAATGCTCTTTTTATTATGGACAAATCTGTTCAAGGTTATTTCCTGACCCCACTGTAAAATACCTCAAGGAGGTGTTTTTTTAAGCCATTGTGTGTAAAAAAAAAAAAAAGAAAAAACAAAAAACCCAAAAAGCTCCAATTAGTTCCCTTACACTGATTCAAGAGTTAAAAGTGGAAAATTTTCTCTATAGGATGACAACAACTAGCTTTGTGCATCTTTACCCACCTGCAATGAACACTTTTAAACTCAGAAGCATTTTAATATGTTTAAGCATGTTTTTAATATATTCCCGTCTCTGACTCTGTGTCCTGAAGCAGGAACACCAGAATGCTGTTGCCCCACAAAGTAATCAGAGTCATGGATCCATTCCTCTGGCAAGTTATAGGAAACTTCACTTTCAGAGGAGCTTGTAATGTCTTTAGACTGTATTGGAATGGATTTTTTTAAAAACTAGATATACAGACCTGTATTTATGTACATGCATGGGTGCACATATATAATATATATATAACCTATATATATATAATCTATATATAATCTAGAGTGTCATAAATAATTCTCCCTATATACCCATATGCACATATATATTTATTTTATATGCATGCATAATTATAACTTTGGATAATTTTGCTTTGCTTGAAGAATTCTGGGCCATATAGAAAAGTGAGCCAGAATTTATTAAACACATTCTCTCAAGCAACTTCAGTTATCAAGGCTTGTCAGAGTTTCAGTGCTTTCCCAACCATAAAGACATGTACAGTCAATCTTCTTGGAACCCAGAGTGTGAGAGTTAATGAAATTTGACAGCTGATTGATGTCAGATGCAGCATGGAATTTGGAAACCCAATTACCTCCTTCCCTTTCAAAGCAGAGGTCATTCCAGTCAACACGACTGTGCTGCCGTGCTTTGCTATTCAGTCTGAGAGGTTGCAGGAGATTCTGCTCTTCAGAAAAGCCAAATGTAAAAGGGAGCAAAACTTGCAGATGAAATGACACACACTGACTAATGACTGGCCCCACAAGCCAGGTGGAAAAGGGAAGATATCCCTTCTCCACACAGACAAAGGTTATTTCTATTAGTAAGCTCTATGTTGGTAGATGAAAGTGCAAATAAAATACTCTATGATAATTCCTCAGTTTCTTAACACCATGCCTTTTTCCCTTATGGCAAATCTTGTTGTCCAAAATTTTAATGGTTCACAGAGACTTTTATACTAATGTTTCAGGGGAATATATTTCATGTGATGCACAGAAGATGATATAACTTTGATAGAGTTGGAACAAATTGCACCAACACAAAAATCTGGACAACTAGCTTTAAGCTTTAACAACCAGCTTTCCAATCTCACACTCAAATCATTAGGCTCTGCTTGTCTAAAACTGGAACTGCTGTAACTTGTGGTGCAGATATCTGCAAGCAGAAGTCACTGTGTTGAACTCAGATGGGCAAAATTGGAGATAAAAAAAACTGAGAAAAGACAGAGATCACTGTAACATTAACGTGGGAAAAAACATGGATCTATACCTGCTTAGCATCTGCTCTGGGTGGAGTTTTAGCAATTAGGTGCTGTTTAAAAACATTGTAATGTTAATAATTTACTGAAGAGGTATTTTATTTTTAAAAATGTAGTTCCCATGACCCTTTGAGGAGAAACAAGAAGAGACTGACCAGGCCTGCGGCAGAGGACCAGATCATTTACAGTAGTCATCCCAAGTTTCTCCATGATGTTTGAGGAAGTAAATCAGAGCACTAGCTTTTTATTACAAGCACTTTGAAACACTCTCTATGAATGAAGTGAAAGCAATACACCTCAGCAATCCAGTGCCAGACCTGACTCTTTTTGCTCACCCACCAGTATAAATCAGGATTGCTCTGGGGAGGACTTACACTGCACTTTTGTGCATGTAGTCAAAGATTTGCAAACAAAGTAATGAGATCACCCTTTCTTTTAGATATCTTCCTATCTTGGTTTTATTTCAGTTTTGAAGGAGTAGTGAGACAGGATAGACTTTGTTGTGCCAGTGCTGTTCATAACAAATACAGCTCTCACCTTGAAAGGCTGGGTTTTAAAAAGGCAGGATATAACACCAGGTGAGTGCTAAAGGTATAGAGTGTAATGGAATCACGGGCATCATCCTTCCCAAGGAGTAACAGACACATCCCCCTGGTCCTTATGGGTTGTACCAGAGCACAGCTGGTGCTCCGCAGTGTTCTGGTGAAGGAGCCACAGAGCAGCTCTCCCTCTCTCCAGCAGCCCAGGGTGAGTGAATTCCCATCTCCAGCCCCTCAGCAACACCTCAGCAGCCTGGCTGTTTGGGTTGATACCTCTGTGTTACACCAAACCCCATGAGAGCCTATTGCCTCCTCCACCATCAAAAAACCACACGGTCCTTTCTGCAGCCCAGACATGACTGCCTCCAAAATCCACATCAAATACATTAGATCCCAAATAATTACTACTGTACCTGATAACAGCTGCTACAATTGAAATACTTAATAGGAAAAAAACCTTCAAAGGAAAAACAGATAAAATTTAAAAAGTTGTTAAGGTTTTCATCCAATATTTATTTGCACATCTGCCACTGGATTTAGTGAAATGAGGAGGAGTGCACAGCAAAAGACGATGAAAAGATTAATTTTTTTTTCTTTTCTGGTTTTCAATGAGTTTAAAACCAGAGTATAACAGCCTTTCTGATGGCTCTGCAGCAATGCTGCTGTCTGTACTGCAGGAAAATCACAGAATCATAGAACCATTTATGTTGGAAAAATATGATCATCAAGTCCAACCACTAACCTAGCAATGCCAAGTCCACTATGAAACCTTGTCTCTAAGTACAACAGCTACATGTTTCTTGCACACTTACTGTGACGGTGATCCCAGCACTTCCCTGGGCAGTCTGTTGTCATGGTTGATGACCCATTCAGCGAAGAAATTTTTCCTAATATCCAATGTAAGACTTCCCCGATAGAACTTGAGGCCATTTTCTCTTTTCCTATTGCCTGTTACCTGACAGAAGACACTGACACCCTCCTCACTACAAACTCCTTTCAGGTGGTTGTAGAGAGCAGTAACATCTCCCCCAGTCTCCTTTTCTCCAGGCTAAACAACACCCAGCTCCCTCAGCTGCCCCACATCAGACTTGTGCCCCACACCCTCCATTTCAGCATCTCCATTGCCCTTCCCTGGACTTGCTCCAGCACCTCAATGTCAGGATGTGATGTGTGGCATCACCAGTGTCAAGTACAGGGTGACTGAAGGACCTTTCAGAGAACACAACCTGGTTTTATGCTTGTGCATTTACAGGTTTTGAGTCCCAGTTTTCTGACTTCAGTCTTTCTTTGGGATGAGGCTGCAAACATTTGCATCTTCCACACTTCTCTGTGTGTGTGTATAACTTCTATCAATTTATTTTTTATTTAAAGGAGTGGTTTCTGAAATGATATGCTTGAAGAACAGTATTCTGCACCAGTTGTCTATCCCTCAATTTAAAAACAACATTTCTTGGTGCTTTTTCAAGTTGAATCAGTTATTTTGGCATGAAGTGGAAGATAATACCTACCTAACATACGAAACATTACCTGCAGATTGCTGTCTCCATTTCCAGTCGTGTTCAGAAGGATGAGTGAGAGTGCATGGTTATTCCAGCTCAAGACAAGCCAGAGATAACCCAGTGCTGCAAACCCTGCTCCTGTGTGAGGATATGGAGCAAACCACCTCCCATCATGTTCTGGTAACTCTCAGTGGGGCAGTGAGTTACTCACAGCAACACAAAGGTTTTTTATCCTGCATTTTATGTATAGCACCAAAAAAAAAAACCACAAACAAAAACAAAACAAACAAACAAAAAAAAAAACACACCAAAAAAAAAAAAAAAAAAAAAAAAAAAAAAAAAAAAAAAAAAAAAAAAAAAAAAACCCCCAAACAAAAAAAAAAAAAAAACACACAAAAAAAAAAAAAAAAAAAACAAAAAAAACAACCAAAACAAAACAAAACAAGAAAACCCCAAACCAAAAAAAAACCAAACAAAATATATATATATATTTGTATATATATATCCACCCTGTAAGGGAAACTGAGCAAAGGGGCAGTCTGCTCTTGTGCCAGTCAAAATTCCTGGTTACCTGGTTCATGTACCATGAGAAATCTTCATTTCAACCAGCACATTAATTGACATAAACATCTCTCCCCAGCACGCGGAATTTCTTAATTTTTCTTTTATGTTTCTTATGTATGGGAGACATAATTATGCAATGTACACCCTCTTTTGAATTTACATTTCTATGATTAATTTGTAAGCAAAAAATAATAACCTGAAAGGAAGTGATACATCTCATCATTTGTTAATGGTGTTAAATAATTGGCAAGGAGTACCTACCAGCTCTTTGACAAATATGTACTGTAGTTAATTAACTCAGGTAAAACAGGGAGTATTCCACAGACACCTGGCCTTCAACCTCACATGTCTGATGCAATAATCCTTTCATCCATTCAAAAAAACATAAAAAACCCTAAGGTCCAGGTCATCTGTCTGGTTTCAGGGGAAGCTCCACTCCAAGTAGTGCTCAAGTAGATCTAGATACACTTTCAGGGGAATTAATGTTGAACTAGCCATGTTATTTACAAAAATATAATTTCTGCAATTTCCTCTAAACCTTACAAGAGTGTAAAAAGTTTAGGATTACCAAAGTCTGTTCTTTGGGGGGGATATATATTAAAAAAAAAAAAAAGGAACCTTTCCTCTAGGCTTTCAGCAGTATCGACAGGCTTTTCAGGGCAAAATGCAATTTTAAGAACTCAGAATCTTTTTGCTGGGATTTTAAAATTTCACCCCATTCCAAAATGTCACTTTTTCATTAAAGCCACTACCTTGAGGGCCTGTAAGCCTGTAGATACAAATTTATTCCTTTTTAAACAGAGTTTAGAATTTGAATGAACTGATTCACTTTAGAATATGTAAAGGCTTAACTGGATGGCATAATCTACCCTTCCCTTTTATGGGGAAAAATAATAGAGCAGAATCACATTACTACAAGCCTCCTTTGTGTTCTACACATATTACTGATATAATTTTCTGCCAGAGATATTAATCATTTTGAGAAATTTCTCTCTTGGACAGCTCCAGCTACAACAGCCCAAAGTGCATTTTCCAAGAGTAAATGGCGAGCTCGCTTTTCCTCGGTTAGTCTGCACAATTTGCATGTCAAGTGAGATTATCCTCACGATTTTAACTCAGCTCACCTCAAGGAAGATACTTTGCTGCAGATGATGTCCAAGTTTTACTTTTCCCCACTACACAGAGTTTGTAGCAAGACAACAAACACTGTCTTTAAAAACCCATCCAATATAACTGACAAGGCTTCTGGTTGTTTGGCTCAGACCAACCTGGCATGGGATGACTTCTCACAAGTGAGCATTGCTAGAAATAATTTTCATTAATGCTGCAGAAGTTATACTGTTATAAACTGGAACCACACCACACTGATTGGTTCACATTTTTCTCCTTTATTTACACCAGCTAGGGATGTATTGTCCTGCAATGACACACAGCTGGTCAAATGGCCTCAGCAGGGTTTCTTTTGCCTTTGTTAGATTTTTCTCTGCTAGCAAAAATACAAATAACAAAGATAACTTTGTCATTTCTCTTTTTCTCCTCCAGCCTCCTCAGACAAAGGCCTGGAAGCAGAATGGGAGCTTGAAAACAAAATATAAAAGACTATTGTAGTGATTTTACAGAAAAGTATTTTCTGGGCCACAAATGTCAGTTCATAAACAGGAACGCTCTGCAGCAGTTTGCCAGATTCAGGGAGGCTTCATTTAGGGGAAAAGTAGCTCTTGAAGGGCTTTGGGGAGGAAGAAACCACTGACAGAGCTGTGCTGCTGTGAGCTGAGCAAGACGAGAGGAGAAAAGGACAAAACTCAGATAATTCAAAGAGGCAAAAAACCCTATAAATTTGCCTTTAGAATGGGACAGAGGAACATTGTTAAAACCTTACAAGAGGCTGGCAAGACAATGTCTCTATTGGAAGCATAAGCATTGGGACACACTGGGACATAACTGTGCTCTTCTTCTGAGCCCCACTCATAGAATCACATAGTCATAGAAGGATTTGGGTTGGAAGGGGTCTTCAAAGGTCATCTCATTCCAAAGCCCCTCTCAAGGGCAGGGACACCTTGCATGACATCAGATTGCTCACAGCCCCATCCAACCTGACCTTGAACACTGATTCACCCACACTGTTTCTCCAGCTCTGAGCAGAGCAGAATACACTTCTGCTGGCTGTGATTTACGAGCCTCAAAAAGATGTAGCATCATCATCCACTTTTTTCTCTATTTTCATTTATTTTCATTCCCCAAGATGAAATGATCAAGAAACAAGGGCAGGGCTGATACAGCCATAGAGAAGAAGAGTATGATCTGAAAGCAGCAGGGTTTGACAGGAGAGTGCCAGGATAGCACACATGGTTTAATCACTGTACCTGTTCCCACCAGTGAAGCAGCTGTAGCTGTTCACATCCCCTCCATGGTTTCCTGGGTGGCTCACAACAGAGTGAGGGAGATCTTCACTACTTGTATGGAAAATCAAACAAATGGCTCTGCTTTCTTGGCCTCTCATGTTCCTGCCTGTGCACTCAATATTGAAAAAATCCTCCCATAATAAAATATATGGGCGGATTGGTCATAGAATATTTGTTTCCTCTAATGTATATTATTTTGAGCAGTTTTCTTTCATATCATTCAGATAATGCAATTATGCTCATTTTCTTCTGAACATGAATGTTCCCTAATAACATTATTTTGCTTTCTTTGTAGTTGAGGTTCTTTCAAGATCAAAAAGAATTTAAGTGCAATTAGGTTAAACAGGACTCGGAGCACTGAAACCCAGCAAAAGAAGTAACAAATACAGGGGAAATGATGGAGTGGGGCAGATCTCAATGAGCTTCTCTGCACTGAACCCAAAACTTGTCCAACAAGATGTTGTTTGATATCACTGGCCATAAGTGGTTCAGACCCTATTGGGCCTTAAAGAAGATATTTATTCTGTCTAATTTAGGTGGGGTTGTTTTAATCAGTCTATTTTTCCATCAGCCATATCAAGGAATAAATTTGCTTTTCAGCCTTCCCACACTCATAACAAATGAGAGAACACCTTGCAAATTCAAAAAATTCTTAATTACACTGAAAATGTATCCTATGGTGAATGTCAGCTAAGGAATAAACACTGTTCTGTAGGGTTTGCTTTTTTACTTAGGATTAAAATTATTATTTTAAAATACCCAGGTATGTTCTAATCATAATTACAGAAGCTCCTAGCATTTCTTTTTATTACCCCTGTTGTTTGGCAGCAATATGGAAACACCTCACTATCAGCCTGTGAATGTCTCTGTGTGTTTATAAGTGCCTGATGGCACTGCTGGTACGTCACAAGTCCTGGGAGATTCTAGACTTAATCATCAATAGCTTATTTATGGAGAACGTATTCTGACATTCTTATTTCTTGAATTATTTTTAAAGAACACGAGCTTTTATGAAGTCTACATTACTTCCTGTAATAGATGCAGCATAATCCCATACTTGCAGCCTTCAGATGGACTACAAGATATTTCAGAAGTCATTTGGTGGTTTGAGTCCACTTCATAGAGAATTTGCGTATCTTTTAAGTATCTGAGTTTCTTCTGCCCTAAACACAAAAGAATCTCTAGAGACCCAAATCTCAGAAAGTGTATAATGAATAAATGGAAAACGCTTGCATACTAATACAGTTCTATTCTTACTTTTTGTCTTATAAGAAGACAACTATTTATTGCAACCAATTTTGGCACATGTTGGTAACTGCAATAAATAGGTGAACTGCCAGCAGCACACAAAAGAAAGCTTATAAAGCTCTGGTTTTTCTCATAATTCCTTCCATAATGCAAGACCTGAAAATCTTTCAGAAAGTTGCCAAAGAATCACAATTTACCTAAATGGAAATTCATCTTCTTTTTTTCTTTTTTTTTTTTAATTGCTGCTTCTGGTCTATAATTACATCCTTAACGCTCTAATAGCTATTTGAGAGAGGAGAAAAGAAATGATAGGACAATCTATTTGTTGTGAAAAATACTGCCTGGGTCAAAAAAACAACCAATAAGTAACCCGGGAAGCTCTGGATATATAAGAGTCTTTAATAATCTGTATATATTTTGGTCACTACCTGATTCTTTAAGTGCTCTCACTCAGAAGCTCTTGGTGTCAGTAGGATGGTCATAAGTAAACACAAGGACATCTGTAATAATGGCAAAAGCTTTCCATTTTTTTTGCACATGACTGAGGTAAAAAGGCTAAAAGGTCAGCTGAAACTCTCCATTGAAATAACATTTCTAGGAAACATCTTTTGCTAAGCAGGAACACTACCAAAAATTTCCATACTCAAAATTTCCACATAAATGAAACCAAAACATCATCTGTCCTGTTCTCAAGAATCTCTTGCTATTCATAAATACATGTTTTCAGAAAATGCTTAACAAAGAAAAAGCACAATGAACCTGCCTCACATCTTTCAAATACAGCTGTAAAAAAGATGAAAACTGCACAGAAAATTCAAAGGAAAAATAGAAAAGCACTGAACACGGGGTAAATGGGATTCCTAGAGGTGTAAGGTGCCATCCCACCAGAGAGCCTGGGCTACACCTCATCTGCTAAGGACAGATATTTGTCTCGCTTGGCATCTCCAGTGATGGAAAATCCAGAGATTTATTTTTGGTGCTAACTTTGCTCAGTATTACAAAGTTCTTTTTAAGGTCTGACCTAAATCTCACTTGCTGAAAATTAATCCTGTTATTTCTTATAGTGTTCTAAGTAGACATGGAGGATAATTTATTACCCTGACTTTGCCATAACTCTAAAATGGCTCTAATTATACAACATATGCCTTTTGATGGTTATAATTTTAACTAAATCAGGTAATTGGGAGGTTAACTACTGTCTGAAAGTTATCACAGTTTAAATAAAATATAGATAATGAATCCCACTCCTAAAAATTATACTTATAAAATATGAAACCATATTAGGATTTTTTTTTTAGTTTAATTAATTATCAAGAAGCATAACCACAGTGCATTTACTTTGCAACTGCAGTATTATTCCCATGTATTTACAGTTCAGTGATTCAAAATTAGTGGGACACAAGGCAACAACTGATCCAAAATAAAATAAACATGGTTATGAAAAAAGGCTCTAATAACAATTCCTGAACTTATAACTACTCCACAGAAATGGAAGCAATGCTTAGTTTGCATATGGAGACAGCTATTATGATTTTGAGTAAGGAAACTACTTAAGCACATTGATTAAAATAAGGCTGGTGTTTAATTACTTCCCTGGGCTGTGCATATCCGTGAAAATTACTTTCCCCATTTCTGAGTGGGGAAAAAAAATCTTCATAAAGCCTGAATATTTAGGATCTGAAGGTAATGAAATGCCTTCTAACTCACTGCCTGGCTTCAGGCTGACTTCCAGCCTCACTGCTTGGCAGCTCCAGACAAGGCTCAGACCTCCTTGTGCTGCCCTGGGGCCAGTGACCAGGGTCATGCCCTCCTGTGGCCATGCCTTCACCCTTTCTGGCACAGCCAAGAATGGCACCAACTCCAGGATGCCTGAAGGTAAACCTGTTCCTCCCAAACTACCCAGCTAGAAAACCCCCAAGGCAGCCACTCGCCCACCACTCTGAGCCCTCCAGTGCAGCCCAGGGGGCAGGTAAAGCTAAATCAGCAGAACCACCGTGGTCTAGGAAGTTTCTTCTGGAGGTTGGTGGTGAGGTGCAGATTCCTGTCCATCAGGTGCTTGCTCAGCTCTATGTGGTGTGTATGACCATAACATCATTTATTCTCAATGGTGCAGATAACTGCAGCGGCTACAGGGACATTTACCCACCTTGTTTAACAATCTGGGGTCCTCGTCACTCCTCTGTCCCTGGGAGAGCAGGAATTGCTGCTCCCCAAAACCTCCCTGTGGCTGTGCACTCACAGCCTCTTCACAGGAGCTCTGTGACTGCTGCAGGACTGGACCCTGCATGAGTTCTGCCTTTTGTCCCTCAGTCCCTCTGTCCCCCACAGATCCCAGGAGAAAATGCAGCGTTTCGAGCTCCAGGGAGAGCGACTGTTTAAATCTGCCCTGGAAAGTGCTGTACATGACACCAATCTAAATCAGGTTACAAAATCCAAACTATTCGAGATACATTTTGTCTAGTGAAAAAGCCATTAATTTATTGCTTCCCCATTAGTGCATTGGGAAAATAAATTGAATTGACTTTTGCAATTACCTTAGATTTTTTAAGTAGGATGAAGTAAAATGCATGAGGTCAAAGGGTAATTTTTCCATCTGAGCACCAAAAAAGGAAAGGGACAATGGAGATAAAATCTGCTCAAATTCCTCACTACCTGGAAGCAAGTGACATGGCTTTTTGAGTACATAAAAGGGAAATATTTAATGAGAAATTGAAGAATCTGCGCTACACTCCAGCAAAGAGCTCCAACTCACAGAGTCTTATAATACACTCTGTGCAGTTCTGTCAAAATCAAGGACACATCAAAGAAAAATTCTTCAGATTGCTGTTTTCATGATAAAAGTCTATAATTAGCCTTTAGCAGTACTGTCTATAAATGCATTATCATCATCTATTTCTATTGTTACAGCACGTTAGAAAAACACTCAGAGTGGATTTTTAGTGTGAGATATTATAGCATAAAGAACTTTTTGTACCAATATAAATAGATATATATGCACAAGTATATACGCACACATACCTATAGCTGAATAAAGACTGTTTCACAGTAACTTAAAGTGGCATCATTTTACAAGCAGAGACTGGAAGGAGGGATCCAAGACTGTGAGAAGAAATGTATCACAGAAATTTAACTGCTTAAAAGTATATGTGCCACTAAGGGAGGGGAGGGGGGGGAAAGGCTTAATCTTTCTTTCTTTCTTTGATACTAAAATTTATTGAATTTCAGCTGTCCAGGATAATGGACATTACAGAATCAACAGCACTCAGATGGGATGATTGCAATTGGAGAAATAGTGAATTTCTGTACATGTCTAGACTGCAAAGCAAATATTTTCACAAGCAGAATGCCTGGCTTCACCACATGCCCTGAAGACCTAAAAACTCACTGTTGATTTGCTTCCCAGACTGTATTCCTTCTTGGCCTGTTGACCCGTGTCCTACGTATATCACCATATGCTTTATGTAAAAAGTCAATATTTAGCTTAAGGGTTTGCACAGACCAACCCAAAGAGACATCATAAGGCTGACAAGCTCTAATGTGAAGTACTTTATATGAAAACACCTAGTGACACATTTGATTCTCTCTTACATACAACAAAACTATTTATTCTGCTTAAGGCTTGTGTAGGATCTTTGATAGCACTTCATTTGTGTTATGCCTGATGCACAGGAGAGGATCCGACCTTACTGGAAGTCTGAATTGTCTCCTAGCCCCAGGACACAGTAGGAATATTTCTTCTGACCTCCCTGGCTGTAGATGAGTCTCAGAGGTTTCTTTGCTGCAGCGTAATGAAAGGTGACTCTAGGTTTGCTTTGTGATGAGGGTTTGATGGGCTGACTGGCACTGCTTCTTCCCTATTTAGTGTCTATCAGGCAGAGGAAATATTCGTGATTGCCTCATGGATATGGTAAAAAGACAAAACCCTGAAGGTCTTGGGCAGCTGTGGAGGTTAATTATGCCTTCTACTTCTAAAAATAAGAGGAAACTGAGGAAGCTGGAAATCTCTGCATTTCCTTCTCTTGTCTCCCTCCTCTCTGTAGACCTGAGCAGAGCATCAGTGCAGCTGCAGTCCTGGCATAGAAACTCCACCATGAGAGTCCCTGATGGCCAAAGAAGCAATGGGAGGGCACAGCTCCTTGCAGGTAAATATATTTAAGGAATTTAAGACCTGATAGGACAATAAAATCACCAAAGATGACCTTCCTTATGAGACTAACTACTACATACCTTCTGAGTATTGAGCACA
Source organism: Formicarius rufipectus (assembly GCA_013399695.1). Classification (NCBI taxonomy): domain Eukaryota; kingdom Metazoa; phylum Chordata; class Aves; order Passeriformes; family Formicariidae; genus Formicarius; species Formicarius rufipectus. The sequence goes on from VXAU01001192.1 coordinate 1,469,689, forward strand.
ATAACTTGCTTTTGGACACTGCAGCCTATTCTTGGTTAATGCTCATCTTCCTGGGAGTTATCCAGTTGTCAGCTGAAGAACTGGGGGGGGCTCTGGTATCCACCATTGTAAATTGCTGTTGTGATGGTTAATTCCCTCCACACAAATTCAGTTATTTTCTTCTTCTCCACCTCTGCAAAGGTGAACCCCCACCCCTCTGCTGCTTATGTCTATTTTAGGGTTTTCATCTTTGCCTAATATGTAACTTATATTTCTTCTATAAATGTAGGTTCTTTTCCTGTCTGTCACTACCAAGTCAAGAGTAGTCAGCACAACAGATCGAGGTCTTCTTGTCTTTTGCTGTCAGACCTTGCAAATGATGTCTTTGTGGCTTTTCTGTGCCATGCCTCCATTTTCCAGCAGTGTTTAAAAAAAGTGTGCTAAATGTAGAAGCATGTGTAGCTTATACTTAAAATGGAGCTGTTTTAGATAGAAAGGCTATGACCAGGCCAGCTGTCAGATGTTCTGATTCACTACAGTCTCCCAGCTGCCTTTAAATATGTGAGGACTCATCTTTCCCCATGCAAAGCCAGCAGGGCTCTGCAGGAGCAGGAGAACAGCTCAGAGATGCAGTCTTACAAGACATGGCATTACACAGACATAAAAAATATGACACATATGTCCCTACAGTCCTGGAAATCAGGTCATGAATCCTGGAAATGTTTTTGGTTTTTTTTTTTTTTTTTTTTTTTTTTTTTTTTTGGGTTTTTTTTTTTTTTTTTTTTTTTTTTTTTTTTTTTTTTTTTTTTTTTTGTTTGTTTGGGTTTTTTTTGTTTGTTTTTTGTTTGTTTTGTTTTGTTTTGTTTTGTTTGTTTGTTTGTTTATTTGTTTGTTTGTTTTTTAAATTCATGACTGACTGGTTCAAATCCAAGTAATCTGGAATTTCTCTTCCTATTTTCCCTAAGGAGTTGATCTGTCAGACCTTCCCTTTGCATGCCCAGTATGAATGACCTTGACCCCTGACAAAGAACACAGTTCTGACCATAAAATTCAGAAAAGCCACTACTTAGGGAGTAGATCAATATTTTGAGCACTCATACAGGGCAACGAAGACTGAGTTTCTTCATTTGTAAGGTACGTAAGGCCAGGAGAAAGGCAAGGACCTTCTCCCATCCTGTATGTTCCTTTATGGCTTATTGGCCCTGGTGGCTCTGGATCCCACATCAGAGTTTAGTTCTGCACTATAGTTGTGCACTATCCAGAATGTACAAATACTTAAAACTCATTTTTGTGTTCAACTCTGAGAGATAAATAACTGAGAAATGGATACTGTGAGAGCACTGCATCAATGAGTAAATCTATTGGGAATATAGACCTAAATGCAATGACAGAAAGTAATTTGTCATTTAGGAAAAGCAGCAAACTAAATCCTTATATGTGTTCAATTTTTCTGAACATAAAATTAATCATCTTAATCAATGAGTATTGCTTGGCTCACCCAGTGGTAAGAAAGTAAAGGGAATTATATCAACTTCTAAAACTAAAAAGTGTGCCAGCACAAGTAGAGCCTCTTGATCATTTCTGAGACAGAATAAGTTTAGCGCTGATACTAACGCAGTTTATGAAGTCCCTGTTGTCATTCAATGAATCAGAACACATTTAAAGACAGACCTAAGTCTCTGCACACCACACTGAGTGAATGATTTAGCTCTGGTATTGAACACCTGACTCCAAAACCAGCACAAGCCACTGGTGCTTCGTTGTGGGACCTGATTTCATCAGGATGGGTTTTACCCAGAGTCGCTTCACTCCTCATTGCCTACACATCACCAGTGTCAGATGCAGCCCAGGCCCAATCTAAGCCAGGTATAATTAGTGCTCTCCTCTAATACTCACTGTCTCTACTCCAGGTTTAAGCAACAGGCAGCAAACAGATCAGACTTTCTGCATTTTGAAAGATGGTACTACCAATTCCCCACAGATTTCATCTACCTGAAATTCATCTTTAGTGCATCAGAAGTTCTTTCAATTACAGACTTAGAAGATGTGTGGCATTTTAATGATAATCTCCTAGAGTTTGAGGACAAGAACAAGAGACTTTCTTGACTTCAGTTGTACCTTAAGGGAATGAAATACTGTCAGCCAAAAAGGAAAAAATATGATTTCAGATTTATTAAAATTGTTCCTCAGGGGATATATTCTGCTCTCAGAATAACTGAATTGATCTATAAAGAGGTGCTCTGTTTTCATGGTGGCAGTACTGGAAGAAGCTCATGAGCTTTACTGAGATATTTTAATTCTGGAAATACCATAAGGGAGCCAAGAGTTCTGCTTTGATGGTATTTTGTCCTCAGACATATAATGGGTTTTTTTCTGTTTTATACCTGATTCCATCTTTGCATGTCCGAACAAGTGAAAATGTGTCTACCTCTGTATCTTTAGCTGTTTCCAGGAAGAAGGTGGGAGAGTATAATATAAAAGATACCTCAAGGTCACAGGTGCAATGGTAAGGAGACAGCAGATGGTTATTTTCACAAGACATCCCTTTTGTCCCCACAAAAGGAGAGACAACCCTTGAAAACCTGGATTTCCCTCCTTCTTGCAAATGTCTTGCATCCAATTGTAGGCTGCAGTATCATGCTCTGAGCTGTGCCTCAGGTCTTTCATCACTCATTGATACCTGTTTCAATTTAGAATTAAGCACTGAGAAGATCTTAAGTCCCTCTCAGCTGACATTTCAGAGGCTTTCTCCATAATATCAGTCCAGTGAAGGCTTTTACCCCAGAAATATTTAGTTTTATGATCCAGCTTTTGAAGCCTTTTAAGCTGGGACGTCACTTGAAATTCTGGAGGTCAGGTCGATGCAGTAGTCTTGGCAGTATTTTCATTCCTTACCAATCTCACTTCACATCCCATGCAGTCCCCTGGGGAGCTCAAGACCTTTCCTGTTCCTCAGGAGAAGGAAATGTAACTACATCTTCTCCTCACTGGACACCCACAGCCTCTTTCTACCATTCATAAATCGCTGATGTCTTATTCAGGATTACTGGGGTTTCATTTGGCCCAAATGTCTTTCACTGTCTTAATTTGATGCTCCAAGCTATTCAGCAACTTGCTGCATCCCTTGTCATCCAGGGTGTTTCCCAATGCCTATATTAGTGACCTGGCAATGATGCTGCCAATTTTGATAAGTACATTTTACTTCAGATAGTTATTGAATCCAGTTAACCTTCAAAAGTCTCTCAGGGTCTGAGCAAGGAAATAACAAAAATTAGAAAAATTCTAAATTGTTATCTGTCCTTCTTTGCAATAATAAAACTCGCCCTTTTTTTTTAGGCATTTTTCACCAGCTCTGGCTGTAGAACAGAATTTCTAACTTAGAAATGTCTATTTCTCCACGCCTGCCATGTCTTTTTTAGTCTCTGTCAAGTCTTTTTCCTGTTAACATATTAAAAAAGAAGAAGAAAAAAAGAAGACAGATTACATGTAATGAAGTTTTCTCAGCAGAGGCTAAAGCACCAAATATCTGTAAAAAAATGCAGGAAAATAAAGATAAATGGTGGCTTGGGACCCTTCCAACTGGATGATTCATCATCTAGCTGCTTCTCTGAGCTATGTTTGATACTAACAACATTTGTGCAATATACCAAGGCCTGGGCATGCCTCTGCCTGCCGTGAAAGAATAAACATCCTCCTGCTCCCCTGAAAACTCTATCTAAGATGAATTATTATCTGTTATTATTACATTAAATTGGCAGAAAATGAGTATTTCCCAATATGACTGTGCATCAGCCTCAGTAATTTATTTTTGCCCATATAAAATTCTAGCATTTCCTAATCTTTTAGCAGTACTTGTCCTAGGATTTTTTTCTTTTTATTATCATTAGTATTTATTCAATGCCTCACATAAAAAATATGTCAGGTCATTAGAGGAGGAGCCAGGAAAAAGAATGAGTACAATATCAAGTACTGGATATATGATCTGAATTAAAATTTTCTCAATTGTGGCACTAATGAGTCAAGTATAAACTGTAGTTGACCAAAAAAAAATCTAAAAAGTGCACTAAAAAGCTTTGGATCCAACATGTTCCACCAGCTACAAACACAGATCTCACTGTCTTTCTTGACTGACATAAGATTAGGTGCAAGGAATGTTCAAATAATTCATACCAACTTAATCAGACTAAGTAGCTAAATTGAGATTTTCATGACTGTAATTTAGGACTGCCCATCTGCATCTCTTTTCATGTCGCTGATACACAAGAATGGTCCTCCTGGGCAGACCAGAAAGCCTTGTAGTTCAGTATCCTGTCACTGAGAAATGCCATTGCATGCATAGCTTTGTGCACTCAAAAAAAACCCCAAAAACCAAAACAAAACAGAAAAGAAAAAAAAACAAAACCAAAACAAAAAAAACAACCAAAAAAAAGAAAAAACCAAACAAAACAAACAAAAAAAACCCTAAAAAAAACAAACAACAACAACAACAAAACAAAACAAAACAAAACAACAACAAAAAAAACAATGTATCATAGTCGACCCTAATGTTCATGAAGGTCTCTAGGTGGTGTGGTATGGACGAGGATGCACAGACTGAGAGAAAGGCAGACACTGTGTCATGGATGTTTACCATGGACTGAACACGTGGTGCTGCTAATGAGTGGAGACATATGGGAAAAGGAATTCTCCAGCCAAAAGAATGATAAAAGATGATAACCAGAAGGTACCTACACCAGTGTATGAGAAACTGGATAAAACTGCATGAAGCAATATTCCAGGTTGAACTCTGCACTCAGTCACAGTCAGGCACAGTGTGCTGGTGAGGCGGCTGGACATCTGACATCTCTTGAACACATGAGTTTTATACACATAAAACATGTATCACACAACTCTGAATAGGAAAACCACCAGATTTATTTGGGTAAGAGTCTGAACCTGCCTCCTGGAAGAAAAAAATTACCTTCCTGGGATACTGTGGGACCCAGTCCCACACTTTTGCCCAGCCACTCTTCTCCATCAGGTACTTCATGCAATAGATACTGGGGTGCACAGAAGGTGTGAATATCAATCTATCTATTGATATTCACATTCTTTAAAATTGTCCAAAGGGAAATATTTTCTTTCCAATTCTAGATATAATAAATAATTTTTCAATAAATTATAGCATTTCCTAGAATACTTTACCTTTAACAATTTAATAAAGCCCAGAAGATGGGACATCCAACATTTTCTGGTCAATATGATCATGTCATATTTCATTACTCTATGATCTCTCTTACCATCTTTCTTATAATGTCTATAATTTTTACAACAAAATTATTTTTATTTGTTTTCTTTTGTTTTCTTTTCTTTTCTTTAAACTTGTTTGTTCAAAATGGATCTTATTTTGGGACTTCTAAAGAATCTTTCCTCTGAATTTGAAAAAAAGCGCAATATCTATGAGTTGCACCTCTCAGTGTTTCTGAAGTTGCTTTTGGGCCATTTTCGTCTTGGTTAACACCTCTGTCTTCATTTGGCTTGACTAGGTTTTGCGTTAAGGTCATTCTTTCTAATGGCCATCCTTCCATCTCGATTTGTTGAGTATCAGTACCTTCAAATTAAGCTCCTTGTGAATAGACGTGGGTTCACTTCTGTCTTTTTCAGTTGGCATCAAAGCCTGAGCCTCCACTAGCTCTGTTCCTCAGCATTTTGTAGGATTTGGTCTGAAATACACACGGGTTTGTGAGGAAAACTTTCAGGGTCAATCTTTAATTTAGAAAGGGGTGAGAGAAGAAGATAAAAGTAGCTGCAAGCATGTAAGTCTTCCAAAGCTTCAGTGCATTTCCTTTCTCAGTCTGTGAGGCACCACTCATTTCTTGTGAGAAGATGTAAGGAATGTTTTGCAGCCACCTCAGCCTTGTAAGTGACAGCCCAAGGCTGAGGTGTTGAGCCACAACTCCCTCTCAGCTGTGGGAAATTCCTCAAATGCACCAGTGGGTGGTTCCTCTCCCATGTCTACCTCTTCCTCCTCTGAAACTGAAGTATTTTGTTCAGTGGAGCTTGAATAGTGTTTCCTCTCAACAGACAAAAGTCTGTTTCCATATTAATAATTCAATATTCCACAATAATTCTCTACAGGACATAAGCTTTCCAACAGGAGTTGGCTATAAAATGTAGCCAAGGCATCCTGCTGGTATAAACCAGTAGTCATTGGGTTTTATGAGTGTTGATGCAGGTCCCAAGTCCATCCATGTTTTATCATGAAAGCTATGTCAAGTTTTTTACCCCAAACCAAGCAATTGGGGAAAGCAATCACTTCTGACTTATTTTCCTTAATCTTAGGAATGACAACAACATTTCTGCTTTTTCTTAAATCATTAACTTTTTGTCTGCAAGAGCATTACTACACTCTGTGTAAAATCTATGACTCTTCCTTGGTGTCCCTTAATGTTTTCTGAACCCAGTCTTGATGTGCATTAGACACTTGGGATTCATTACTGGTGTTAATCTGCAGCCATTAAAAATGCAAGGTCATTTTGAAGATGGAGAAAACCAGGGAAGCATCTTTCAAATCTGTACCTAGTTCTTTTCACTCCTCATTAAATTCCAGTTGGTGAAATATATTGGTCTCCCTTAGACTTTTATCAAGGGGAGGACTCTGCCATACACAGACCATCTGGTGGTGAGCAATGGGTCAGCCACAGTGGGCCTTCAAGAGTTCATAACAAACTAGCCTAATATTGCCCAGCAGCTGTCAGTTCTGGTTATGAAAGGCAAGCTGACATTCCTGTGATCCCATTCCTTGGTCTGACCCTTTCAAACAAATTGCATGATAGTCTAAAAGTACTGTGAAGGTTTTGCACAAGAATTCATAAGCAGCTGCTGCAGATGAACTTCCTTGGCGAGCTCTGGTTTTCATCTTGAGAACCTACTGCCTAATTCAGAAACACTGGGGTGATAAAACCATTTGGGGCTGGTTCACCTCAGCATCACAGAACAAGTAGCTCAATGAAAGATGCTCTTTGGTTGCTCTTTGAGGGCATCTTTAATATTAACAAACCAACTTTTGAAAATATTCATCACATCAATCAACAGAAACATTAAAACACTTCAGGAATTCCTGATAATTAAACCGATTACATCTGATTGGTTAAAATAGCAATCAAAAAAGTGGTAAATTTAATGTCATAGGTTTAGCATACAGGATGAATATATTACACAGCATCATTTTAAGTGGTCTTCCACCTTCCATTTACAAGCTGTTATATGAATAGCCCTTATTTTTGTCATTGTGTTTAATGCTTTGGAGAGATAAAAGCTTCACTACTACCTTACTTACTCCGTTCTAAGGACATACATCTTTATATGTAGTTTGTGAGGCAGAAAGACCTGGATACTCAGAGGTGGAGTTATGTTAGCTTTAAAAATATTTATAGCACCCTTTCTTCTTTTGAATTACACCTGTCAGTCAAACACAGCACTCACTGAAGAAGCTTCAATCCAAAACCTGTGCAATTTGAACTAATTTCTGTAGTTCTGCCAAAGAACACAGGTTGCCTGTTTTTCCTGTAGAACAACTGATGACCTTATATTGATCACATACATTTTCTTTATTTGAGTGGTCTTTTTTTTCTCTGCCTTCCAGACATCAACATGCTTTACAGATGGACATAGGGTGTTATCCATCCTGCTTCACACTAGAAAATCTAAGTTCCAGGTGGCAAAAGGTCACTACCAATGCCAGTGGATCCATGTAGTAAGTCCATTGGCAGAGTTCGGGAGAGACAAAAGCCATCACAACAACCCCTCCCCAGGATGTGTGTCAAAGCTCCCTGAATCCCTCTTTGCAGTATTGCAACCATTTATTCCACAGAAAATTATTCACAAAGTGCTCTGTGAGAAAAGTGATTCTTATCAGTCATTGTGTGCAGTAAACTGGTTCTGGCAGGCAAAAGCTTTCAGTTTGTGGGCTCATCAGAAGGCTAAGTTATGCCATCTCAACAGATTTTAATATTTACACCTTACCTGTCAGTCCTCAGCTAATCAGCCATGTGAACTGCAGAAGCCACAAGGTGCTCTGTAACACACTGGAGAAAGTCACTGAGCTCTCAGATTTGAAAGCACAACACTGTTAAAGATACAACACACTTCTAACATCCCAGATGATAGGCAAATACCAACGATCGTGTCATCATAACACTGCTATCTGCTCTTTTTGTGTGTTCTTGAACACTCTCAAGACCCACACTGCTTCTTTCTGCAGCCTCAAAGGTGCCAGAGGCTCTATTACTTCATTTGTATTGCTGTGTGGCACCTTTTCCCTTTGCTACAGCAGAAGGCATGTGTGGTTGGCACACACATGCTCCTATTTCCATCCCTAAGACAGCCACATGCATGGCTCAGACACCGTAGTCAAAGGTTTTTCAGACATCAGCTCTCTGCCAACCCTTGGGAACAGCCTTGCAAGGTGATTACAAACAATTTTGCTGCCCTTTGGTTGCTAATACAGTGCTCTTCAAGTCACAAATTGCTTTGTACCTCCACACAGTGAAATTGGGAGTAAGAAATAGCGTCTTGTCTTCAGTGGGCTGGAAGTAGCTCATGAAATCACAGTGGAACTGCCGTGGGATTTGTCTTGTGTTTGTCTTGTCGTCAGTTGGCTCTAGATATGCACAGACCTGTCTAAGGAAATGAAGGAGACAAAAAATTGTAACATGCTGTTAAAATTAACTCTTGGGGTGAAAAATACCTTGTCCACACTCTCTGGTTAAAGCATTTTGCCCATTAATAAAACAATTCAAACAGAATAACAAATTTCAGACCGTATATCGAGGTTAACTGCTGGCTTACTGCCAACAGGTGTGTTTGAAAGGCCACACTAGCGTTTGACATCTCCATTTCTGAACAGGTCTTAGGGCTGAGCGTCATTTAAGGGGCTTTATGGAGGTTGATTAAGAAATATTTCAGCTGCTGACCTCTAAAATTTCCTTTTAAAAATAGATGTTAGGTGGGAAACGTGAATGGTATCCTTGGAAATTAAATCCTTGACTGGCTCATCAGAAAGACCATTTATGATTTCAGATATGGTTTCTTCATGTAGCCTAATTAAGTCAAATTCTGATAGGGCTCTTTCTTTGAACCTATGTGAGAAAGTCAAGTGAAGCGAAATAAACATCAGATTTTTTGGTTGAAATTTTTTTGAAATTGAATTTTTTTTTAATTATTGAGAAAAAGGAAGAGACAGAAAGTAGCTATTGGACTAATATTTTATTTTTTCTTTTTTTTAGCCCTGATAAATTTCTTGCATAATTTTTACAGCAGAAAGTGATTTTCTGGGATGCTGTGCCATTGTCATAAATGACAGTGTCAGAAAGTGATTAATTTTAAATCTCAGAAAATAAAAGGGGAAAAAAAATCAAAGAGGAAAAAAAAAATTGCCGAACTTCAACTCCTGACACGCTTTTCAGTTTGAGGGGAACTCACAGCAAATCAAGCAAGGGTAGCCCTCACACTCCTCCACTCCCAAGCCCAGCATGATGCAGCCAGCAGCAGAGGACAAGTCAGCATGTTAACTTAGACATATTTTCACCCTTGCATAAATCATCTGCCTTTGGGGGTTGGAAATAACAGTCACTTCCTCATTAGATTTTTAAGAGAGAAGGAAAATTTTTGTCTGACCACAGAAAGCACACGTGGAATTAAGAGAAGAGGGGGGATGAGCTGTGCACCAATAAAGGCTGAATTCCAGAATATCCTCCTCACATCACAGAAGCCTCAGTCTATTCCCAGCTGCCACCTGGAGCACTGCTGGGCACAGAGCCCTGCACTCTTGCTCTCATGTGATGGATGGTGCTTTGAATTCTCTGAGCACTTCCCAGAGTCAGCAATGGCTTCACACAGGCTCAGGTGAAAGGCTGCATCTGTCCACCTTTCCTATCACATTTCTGCCATGCAGCCTTCAGAAGCATTGTGAATTATCTCTTTGACTCTTGATCCTGGGTGTCTGCTGTTTTCTTCTCATGTGACTGGCACTGTCATGACCAGTGACCTCCACACTGCCCTCCCAACATCCTCCAGCCTGATCTTTGCACACAGTCACCTTTGAATTACCCCTTTTCCCCAGAGATGAGGATGAAGACCACAGACAAGGGAGGGGGGCTGAGGAAGGGAAAGCATGGCAAGAAGCCTTTTTAATGTTTTCTGCTACTCTCGTTGATGTGGTTGAGGGGCTCATCATTATCCCAAGGGAAGAAGAGTATCATGTGGTCCCATCATCAAGCATTGCTTTTGTTACAGGAGTGCACATGAGCTGCACAGACCCACGGTGACTGAGTCCACTCAGGCAAACAGATTTCCAAGGGACATTTTTGAAGTGAAGTGCAAGTGGCCTTGGGCACAGAGAGCACTACTACATCCCCAGGGAATATATTGGGATAGTATTACCGAAGCATTTGGGTACAAGTGATGGCATTAACTTTCGTTGTTGCATTTATTGTATGCAATACTGAAGATCACAGTAAAGCCCCCAGCAATACCACAGCTCTCACACAGGCCAGGCTATTTTGGGAATGCACTCCTCAAGCTCAGACCCCCATGAGCATGGGAGTCACAAGCCATGAGTGTTTGGGTCACTGAGTGCAAGGACAGGCTCAGGCGCAGAGCAAGGTCCTTAAATGGGGAATTCTTGCTCTGATGACAGAAGTGAAGAAAGACCTGCATTTCCTCTGTGGTGCTTGTCTTGGAGAGAATTCTCAATCTGCATAGAACAGCCACTGTTACTGGTCAGGAGGGACACAGAGACCCACAGGAAATGCCCAGAGTGAGATCCAGAGTTTTCCAGTCAAAGAAGGAGCTCTAACTTCCTCTACCCTTCCCCTTCCAGCTTGGTCTTGCTGGATGCCTCCTGACAAAACAATATTTTAATTTGTTTTGTGCTCCTAGAGATTTGAGCCATGCCCAGGCAACAGACTCGCCCACACTTTCAGCATAAATAAATTTCAAGAAAGGAAAGGCAGGAAGTTTTATTTCTTTAACGTATGCACAAACACTATATTTGGTTTCCAGACAAGAGCCTGATGTTCTGTACAAACACCACTAATGAGCTCCCACAGGCTCACCAGGCAGTTCAGGCAGGAAAGAGCACCGGGCACCTCCAAGGGGACCTTGTACTCCACACCAAGAGCGAGTAGTGCAGAGGTGGGACCTCTGCCATGACCAGGTGAATTCCTTCCACCTCAAACATCTCAGCACAACAAATAAACCCGTATATTTTCCTGAATGCTGATAAAAGAAACCTCTCATCACTCGTGGGTCTGCAAGAAGCTGAATGGAAACTCTAGTGTAGAACCTAATGCTGAAGCAAAGCAGGGAATCTGAACCCCAAACCTCACTCCACCCCTGAACCTCATCAGCCCATGTAGAATCACCCTGGGCAGGCAGAGATGCTCCTCTGCACTCCTTGGCTCCCTCTCAGTGCCCTGCATGACCAGGGGCCAGCTGTATGAACAGCTTCCAGATACTGCCATGAAGTTGCACCAACAAATAAAAAGTAATTCAAGGGGTCAGTGGGAAAGAAAGGTGAATAAGGAGCAAGGGGCTCCACATCCCAGTGAGGAGAGATCCCTCAGAAAGACAGAAATCAGAGGGTTTGTTCCCTCATTCTGCATTCTTTTAATTAACAAGGGGTTGTTTTAGATACTTAAGCTGGCAAATTGGAATTAAATTCTATTGAAAAAGTGCAATCAATAGTCCTGTTAGAACCAGCACAAATCTCCATCAGAACTATCTTCTAGAAGGAGTTGTAGAACGTGTGATTTGCCTTCAATGCCTGTGTAAAATGCCTATGACAACTATAAAACATGTAAGGAGAAACATGAGACTGGAGAAGAAAAGCTGCAAAGGATACCTTTTTCTTTCCATGACATAGCCCCAGCCCAACTGGCCCAGTCTCACCCTCCAGCACACTCCCTACATGCACATTTGTCCTAATACACATTTATTGGATTTATTATTACAAATTTATTAGTTATGAGAAAAGGGAAGGACAAGCATGATTTCTGAATAATTTAAATGGACGAAGGTGATTGCTGGGCTGATCACAGGCTTTTGAGACCCAAGTCATCCATCAAACTTACACCTTCTCCTATTCTTGTTATCCATCACCCTTTGCTTCATGTAGGCTGTCAATAAATTTTGTGTCAGCAGGTCAGAAGAGATGATGCAGTTCCAAGCTTTGAAGGACAAATAAAGCAAAAAACAAAGGCAAAGGAAACCAGAAAAACTATAAAACACTTTATTTTCTACATCAATTGCAATTGTCCACATTGGACAGAGATAAAAAACACCAGCTAGATCAAATAACTAGGAGATGGATAGATAGATAGATAGATAGATAGATAGATAGATAGATAGATAGATAGATAGATAGATAGATAGACAGATATAGATAGATAGATAGATAGATAGATAGATATAGATAGATAGATAGATAGATAGATAGATAGATAGATAGATAGATAGATAGATAGATAGATAGACAGAAAGTCTGACTATATAGAGAGGATATATATGTATATATATTTATATATACAGGTAAAGAGAGAGAAATACAACTCATTTTCAAACATGTCACTTATTTAATTAAGTAATTTTGATTTATTCTTTCTAAGCATGTTTTGCACATCACAATTATCAGAGACCCAGAACTAGAACTATTGTATACTTTGGTAACAACTGACTCAACCAAACTCAAGGGAAACATGGAAAGATATATTTGTAGAGGGTCCTGGGTAGGAATATTTTAACATGAGTTGGATCTGATGCAAAATAAAAGTAAAAGAGCCAGGCAAGGTGGACCAGAGAGGGACCTGCAGTACTCATACATACAAGAATCATTGAGAAAGGTAAAGGACTCAGAAACTCATACGAAATCAGCAAATACATTCTCTGAAGTCTCACTTTATGAGTTATAATAAAAATCCAGAGCAATTACACAGACAGATGTATATAAACTTATAATCAAAATCAATGTCAAATCAGAATCTGTCCCTGGACCTTTACCTGTGACAGTACCACTCAAACTAATGGTGTGCACTGCACCAGCCACCATTTATAAAGGAAAAAAAAATTACTCTATGTAGTTTCCAAGATTGAATAAGACATTCTATCAACATGCAAAATGAACTAATTCAGCCACTGCAAATGAACAGATTCAGAAAGCAAAAGATAAACTTTCCACATCTCATTTAATTTGTGCTGTTTCCATTCTTCACTGCACTGAGAAAACAGCTTTAGCCATTCTCTAAAGTATTCAAATGTTATAAACTTTAATAATCAAAACAAAAACAAATAAACATTATTAACTGCTTGAGAGAATATTTTAAATGAGCAGGAGAATAAATATTCCTTATTCATGTGTTTGCAGTTTCTGCACTAGAAGTCTCCCTAAGGGTCTATATGAAAAAATGGGCAAGAACTGGATGCAGTAGGGGCCAGGGACCTGTTGTTGGACATACAGTTTGGTTTTGCACATACAAACCTTTATCCTACAAAGATGCCTAAGGGTATTTAAAACTTCTAAAGATATGTAATTTGCTAGGGCTTGATTTTTATTAATTTGTGTTAGATGCAGGTTAAGATACAGATTTCTGAGGGTGGTTCTATAGAGAAAATAGAAGGTCTGAAAAATTTATTATGTCCACATTCTCTTTTTGAGGTTCAATTGCCTCTAGTGCTCCCACTTTTTAGTTCTGTTAGGCACGTTCAGATTTCATCTGGATCCCTGAGTTACACTTACAAAAGGCAGTGTTTCATTTAGCTGGACATTCCTCAGCTGAGGACAGAGCAAGGAGGCTCGTCCAGCCTCCTAAGCTGATTGTAGGAAGGGAGGGCATGTTTAAGGGCCATTTGACTACAGACTGCAACCCTGCACTAAAAGAATCATCCTAACATTTTACAGAATCAAAGACTTCTATTCCATGTTTGGGGGAAATAAAAAAAAAAAATAAATTTATAAAGGGACATAATTTTCAATGGTTTGTGCAGCTCTTGAGCTGGGGTGATATCTTCAGACAGCCTAATTTCAGCCTCCAAGCTGTCATTAGATAGGAAGCCAACAATAAAACATAGTGATTTTCACTTCTTTTTTAGCCAGGCCTTTCCCTGAGAAGCTGAGAAGAGGACAAGGGTCAAGAGTTTTGTAGTCATGCCTTGAATTTCTGTAAGAAGCTGTAGAATTTTCTCATGGCACAGACATGAAGAAACTATAACCATTTGCCCGTTGCTAAGAAATACATTGGACTTTTTAACGATTTTTTAAAAAATTATCTTAATCCAAGGCAGTTTTTTTTCACTTTTGATCCATCAGTGAAAAGCCTTGATTTCCTAAAAAAAGGCTTTTTTTATCTTACAGGATATAAAACACCAAACACCATTTTCCAAAAGTACTTCCAATCAAATACATCCCTTGCTTTCCTGACATGTGTGAATATATATATATGTTAGTAATTTCATGGCATCTTCTGACAGTTGAAGTCACCCACTCACCTGAAGGACTGTTTCTGTGCTCTAATGTGGGTTTCAGTCCTGCCTTGCCCTTGGGTACAACTCAGAAGGAGAACACATGTACAAGATGCATTTTCTCCAAGGCTTTAGCTTGTCATTTTCTTTAATTAAAGCAACTACGAGAGAGTTCTCAGTAAAAAGGAGGCTGCTTCTTTCTTACAAGGCTTGGGCAAAGGAAATCAGAGTATGTATCCTGTAGTGGCACACACATTTCCTATGTCTTAAAATGCCATTGGACATAGAAAATTGACTTTCCTAAAATTACTCTGAATGAAATACTGAAGAAAGGAGATGCCAACGAACCAGTCTGACAGCTGAGACACATTAATTAAGGCCTTCTGCTGCTTCATAGAGCACAATATATACTGTTTGTCTCACAGTGGGAGCTGCAAACCCACAGCAGAGCTGGCCAAAGAGCTCCCACAGCAGACTAAGCACGCTTTGCCAGGACCAGAATTAGCCCCATGGCCTTCTTCTGCCATAAACCATTCCTGCTGTACTCTGCTGACATGTTTGACAGGCTCCAAACTGCCTGTGATTAACGATGTATCTTCCCAAGCACCTTCTTTCATCATTTTTTCATTTAGAGCAATTTTAGGAAGGTCTTTCTCAGAACTGCTTTTACCCAGACTAAAGCTTAGCCCTTTTGTAAAAAGTCTTTTACATAACTTTATTCTGATCACTTTAGTCTTCAAGAAATGATCCAAGGTGAAATAATGCTGTTACTTTTTACCTCTGAAGAAACATAGGGTAGGAAGTAAAAGATATCTGGCTTCTAGAGCCAAACCTTTCCACAGCTGTTTTTAAGTACATGTAAAAATCGAACTCTAGAATCATCTTCTTTTTGCCCTTCATTTTCATCATTTTCTCAATTTTTCTTCTTAGGATTCATATAAAGGGTAAACTGGGCACTTCCGCCTCATTTTGGCAGCACTAAGAAATAAATTATGTAATACAGTACTTTTTTTAAATCATACACATTTTCAACTGGACAGATATTCACAGTCACAAAAGGAACTGTTGTGTTTTGGGGTTTTTTTGTTTGGTGTTTTGTTTTTTTTTTAATTGAGAGGCTGAATGGTCACTCGTTGCATTCGAAGTGAGCCCCATCTTGCTACGACTCTGCAAGTCACGTCTCAGAGAGACACCTCTGTAAAAGCAGACAATTAAATTCCTGCACACTGGATAAGCAGCAACTGAACTGGAATGATGGAAATACATATTGTGTCTAGAAAACATCAGGTACCTCATTACTTTAAGAGGTAAATAAGTACTTAAATACATTAAGGTACTCTGATCCTAAACTGCAGAATGGAAACAACCACTTTGTGATGAGGACTTGCTGAGGTGCTGGGGTTGGGAGTGTGGTACCCAAGCTATCAGGTCATCTGGTTTGAGAAATCACCACTGGGGATTTTAGGCAGCCTGGTCTCCCTTAGATGATGCTGAGCAACAATTCTTTCCTATTTCAGTGTCCACAGAGTAAATTAATGGCATTTCATATTTCTGGATATATGTATTTAGTCCAGATGTCAAAGACCATGCCTCTTTCAATTTTACTTGCATTATGAACTGACCTTTTATTGTTCATTTGAAAATTCTTTGGTTCTCTATCTTGTTTCCCTCAATTCATTTATTGCTCCATAGTGGATAGGTGCTATTCAGTAAAGTACTTGAAAAATTACCACTTTAATAAAGTATTAACATTGTGCATCAGCATGATGAAAGAGGTAGTTTAGAGCGTGTTTAAGCATTTTTCTCACTCTATTTTTATGGAACAAAAAACATTTCCAATTATTTAATGTTATATTAACTTCCAATTTGCCTCTTCTATGTGCAGTTTATCATGTAATTCCATGCCAGAACTGGTGATTCCTTATGACTCATACCATGCAAATCAATACAATGAAATTAAAAAAAAAAAATCATGGTATTAAAAATACTTCATAACCTAGATTTTTATTGGCTTATTTAATCTTTAATTAAAGTTAAGTTTAATTAATTTCAGTCAGTTTATCTGCCATTGTGTAGCACAATGAGTGCTGCTTGTTTTGGATTCCTGGGGGGTTTTTTGATGTAAAAATCTTTACCTCAGCACAGTGCTGAAAAGCATGGAAATTACATGAGAATATAAAGCACTGGGAACATCCTTGGATGTCAGTGAAGTACTTTGACATTTCTTGTGATGTTACACAAGGGATCAGACCCTCTAACAGTGACACTGCAGCGAGCAGTATCACTGTATCGCTTGGCATGTGTCTGACAGAACAGGAGCTGAAAGACAGCACTTGGGGAAAAAAAAAACCAGCAAGAAAAACAGTGCTGGACCATAAGAAGGTGAAGTGATGGGAAAAGGCCACAGTCTGTAGGTTACACCACCTCTCAAACCAAATCTTTCCTTCATCCTTGAAAAATTATTAATTCTTCACGTAATGCTACCTATGCCAGTTCACTTCCCTACCATGTACCACCTCACACAGCAGGTCCTTCATGCCTGTTTGTTTGGTATAAAATTTTACATAAAATGCGCAGACAATTGTGATTTGGCTAAAAATTCATGAATTCTCTCTGGAACAATATTCAACTTTCTTAGACAAACTTTCACCAAATTTCCACTTGGTTTAATAATAGTCATAACTATTGAATCTTACTTACAGTGTTGGCCAATTCGGATGAATATACTTCCTGGGAAATATTTCTACTAAATCTTTACTGACTAAAGTCTCGGGATTTAAATGTTGGGAACACAGATATTTACTTGTTCTGTACATTATATTTATAAAGTAAATATTCACAATTTCTGACTACTTGTGTTTCTAGTTCCATCTCATCCTTTTTTGAGGGATGATTGCAATATACATTATATTCAAGATTTTTGGATGACTTTTTACCTCTTCCCTCTCTGCTACTGAAATGTATTTGAACACTACATACTGCCAGAAATAGTTCATCAGTTTTGCACTTCAGATGCTCAGAGAGCTTTAGAGCACAAGCATCTGAGCCTGGCAATTTGTAACTGTAAATTTTATTGATTTGCTTTACAAAGGTTTTTGCTGAGGTCTCAGCATGGGATGGTTCCCCAGACTCAGCCCATGGTGGGTCCCTCCTCTGCCATGAACTCTCGTGCAGGGATTCATTGCACTTACCTATGATACGCTTTTACACCCCTTCCTACACTTCCACCCCAGTCCCACAGGCATCCTGCAGGCTTTCTGCCTTGCCAGGACTTGGGAAGTTTTCCATCATCAATTTTTAGGCCTTCAGGGAGTCATGCCTCAAAATCTCTTCTGATCCATCAGCTGTGTTTTACATTTCAGCTACCAGAACTACTTCTCTTTTTCTATTTTTCCATTCCACACCAGCTCATTTTCCTCCTTCAGCTTTCCTGATTACTTGATTCAAGAAAGAAGTATTAGCATTTCTAAATATGTGGCCTCTTCACCAAATCCTCTGTAGTATAGGAACAGAAAGTACCTTCTCATCCCTGAAAATCAAAACTGGTTCCCTTATAGAACCATATTCTCTAGGAAATATTATCTTTTAAATAACACCAAGTTATTTGAGTTGAAGTTCATTTATTTTGTACTTATGGTAAGATAAGGAAGGGGAATAAAAAGGAAAGATGAATGGTCTCTCCTACATTAAACCTTGACAATCTGTATTGGTTCCTCAAATGCCATATATGCTGCTGTGCTCTTGAAGACTTACTCAGCAAAGCAAAACCTCAGGGTACAATGAAACATGTCACTTCTCAATGCTGGAATTAAATGCAGAACTATATACCCTCATATGAAATTGTGTTCAAGAAATACAGGACATAATTCACAAAAGAATTGTGCATAAAAACTCTGGGTGAGCATGTTCAAAGAAAGACCTCCTTTCCCCTGTTTCCATTCCTCTCCTGAGTGGGGATTTGCATCTGCAGATCAGTCAAGAGAACTAAACTGAAAACTTACACTGGGCAAACTATTAACACAATCAGTTTGTTGCACTTATGAATTCGTGTTTAGCAGCCTGAATCCACCAGCCTGCCCTAAAGCAGTGATTGTCATGTGGTATTGAGAAGACTTCAAATTATTTTTTTTGTTTATTTGTTTGAAGTTTTCCTGTATATTCCATCTGAAAACTAATTTCAATTCCTGCAGATCACAACACAGCATCGCTCCAGCAGTGTAGACATAGTGGGGGAAGCAGCTTCTGCTTTGAGGATTTTGTGCCCTGAAATACCTTCAGCAGATGGTAGAAAGCAGAGAATCCAACTCTGAGCCATCACATCCATGTTATCGACTGCACATGACAAAATTTGTGTCACTCCATCAATCAGCATAGCTGTGCATACACATGGTTAGCCCTTTTACTTGCCCAGTAATGACAGGCTATCTCCTCCAGGCTCAGGCTGCAGAGCTGCAGGGGGGGAGCTGAGCAATGGCAGTGTGGACACCAGCTCAGAGGGGACTGCTTCAGAGCAGAGGAGCAGCATGTGTAGAAGCAGTCGGATTGTGCATGTAGCTGGCCAAAGTGCCAATGTGCATCCATGCAAGACACTGAACCACATTTTGAAAAGAGAGTATCCAAAGGAAATCCATGCAGTGTTATTAACTTTCATAGAAGCGAGTCTGTTACCCACCCTTGCTATCAAGCCTTCATGGAAGAGACATTAAACCCTCTGTAGAAAATGGTACTATGAACTGGAGATGTGAGTGAATGAGATAGCAAAACCTCACAAAAGTACCATTCAAACAGGAGGGGGGGTGGGTGGGTGTGCTCCCAGCAGGCTCTGTCATTTTTGTTGTTAAAATAAATACTGAGTCGTCATTTTATATTCTTGTTGCAACGTTACCAATCTGTATTTCAACATTTCTGTTGTACATAAGACCTCACTCACCTGTGAATACAAATCTAAGGTATTAAAATGGCAGGCCAATATAGAATAACATGCAAACCTGAGTGTCTTAAAAGATCTCCACTTAAAGCTGTTACGGAAAGGACAAATCCTGTTACTGTCCTCCCTACACCACCTCTCTGAGGATATCTGAGGGTACCTCTCCAAGGCAGCAAGGACACAGAGCCCTCTGTGGGTTCCCAGAGTGACTGAAAATCACTGTCACTCCACTGATATTCAGGCTATTTTGCTTCTCTGAACGGACCCATGTCATGGGAAAATAGTGGCTTTACCCTGAATCCCTGTGGCTCTGGCAAATCATCACAGTCAATCCACAGAACTGAGCAGACTTTAGGACAAGATCATGCAAGAAGTGCAGCACAAAGTGGCCATAATGCCCAGGGAACTTGACTCATGGTATTGATTGCTGGGAGGACTAGGCATGAACACAGCAGGAGGCTACATATTTTGAGTGGCCATCAAATTAGGGAGCATCAGTTTATCTCATTAGGTTTCAACAGGATAAAGAGCTCAAAATGATCCACGTCTCCTGAAAATAAAAATTTGGCAGAAAACAGAGCTGTCAACAGCAGGAGAAAGAAATGTGTGTCATCGAGAGATGTTTCCTAAGAGAGAGTGGGGATGTCACTGAGGGAAGCTTAGGGATGAATGAGTGTTGAAAACCACACTTCATTTTTGATACCACTGATTGTTGCTGTCAGAGACCTTCGATCTCTTGAGGACGCAGCATTTCAATCTCCCACACGGGTAGAAGAGTCTATATAAACACCAAAGAAAAGGGTTTTCTTGTGTTTGGAGGTGAAACACTGGTGGACTCATTCATCCAATGAATCCAGAAAGCCTCTTCCTACCCATTCTGAAGAAGTATCCTCAGAAACACCAACTGAAGCTTTCCCCTTGCACAGAACATGATGGTTACTTCCCATAGGCAAGACCAAACAGATTAACTCTCTGATAATTTCTCTGCTAGATCAGGAACAACCTTTTTGTTTGTGTGTTGTTTTTTTTTTTTTCCTAGACCAACTCAGGACCAGATTCAAAGTTCATTTTCGATGCTGGAAGTCTGCTGCACAATGACAACATCATGTGCCTGAGAGTATTGCCCAAACACTTCTTGAACTCCGTCAGGCTTGGTGCTGTGACCACTTCTGTGGGGTCTAACTTAGTTTGGAAGAACAGCTATATCTTTGTAATGCCTCTGGACCCAGCAGCTTGGTCTTTCAGGTTGGAAGAGTTGTGCTTAACTACAGTTAGAAAGGGATTAGGAAGACTGTGAACACAGGTCAGACTGACTTAGCTCAAACACTTATCACTCCTCTTTAGGGGTTATTTACAAAGGGTAAGCAAGACTGGGAGTCCCATGCTCAATCCTTTCAATCTGGCAGAAGGAGCAAGCCCACAGCATACAGCAAAAGATCTCCCCTGTTACAGGACAGAATAAGGTATGTTAGAAGTTACTGTCTCACATAAGGTGTCTGTCACTGTATAATTTGCACCAGACCAGAGGAGGGATGTTGGGATAAGAGAGCAGAACAGGTCTGATCCAAGCCCATTGAAGGCAACTGCAAGGACCTTCTGACTTTATGGGACTTTGACTGCAACTCTTTGAGAACCACTGGCACTGTTACAAGACTTCTTATAAGCCATATACCTCAAATATAGCAGGATTCATGTTTGCTAAAATCCCACCACAGACCTCTCAGCAGGAGATGCTGGTGGGTGCAGCAAGGTTGAGGAGGGTTAATGGGGAAGGAGCCAGAGGACAGTTTCCATGCTCCTACCTTTGGCTGCTCTAAATTGAAGTGTTATGCTGAATCAGAGACCCAGAAAGGAAACCTAGGCGTTATTAATGCACAGGAAGGCAACTGAAAAGATGTTAAGAGAATCAGTTAGGCAGGGTAATCTTTTGCTTGAACATGTTTTACGAGCAATTACATTGAGAAAAAAAATTAGCCTTAATGGTTTATGCAGTTTTTAAAACTAATTGCTATAGAAACAAATTTAGTACCGGTATTATCTCTTTTCTGAGCTATTCAACAAAAGCCTTTGTGCTGTATTTCTCTTGCTTTTTAACCAGCTAAGGAGATCCTGTCTGAACCCTCTCTGCTTCTGAAGGACAAAAAGAATGTACATGTGCAGGGAGGGAGGAGGTCAATTCTCTGGATATTTTCTATCTGGCACTGTAGTTCATCATAAAAGTGGAGGTTTTAAAGTTTACGATCTTCAGCAGAATTTTAGTTTCCCATTGTAGGCATTTTGAGATGTGTAATAAAATATTACTGCATTCACCTGGAGAGAGTTACTAGTTTAGCCATGTTCTGCTGAAAAACTTTGTACAAATGCTTTCACTCAGAAAGATGGACAGTACAACTCCTGTTTGTCTGAAAAAAAGTGTGATGCAAGTTAAGGAACAACACAAATGTCAAATAAAAGAATAATTAAAATACAGAAGGAAACAAAAGGCTTAAGTAGCAGGGAGGTGAGAAGGATAAACAATTCCTAAGATTTTTATTTATTTTTTTTTATGTTATAAATATACATTTACTTCAATTATAACCTTCCTATCTATACATAAACCCCTTAGGCCTGCACTTGTATTCTCCATTAGCCTGGGTCTGGCACAGAAGTCCCACAAATCAGCAGCTGTATAAAACCTCATTCCCTTTTCCCCTCATTCTTGTTAACCTATTCTCTATCCGTGGTTACCTGCATCACCTGTAGATACACTTCTGCATCACCCAGCAAAGTTCATAATTCTCTGCATCTCTTAAAAGGGTCAGATGTGCCAGTTCATACATTACATTATACAGCTGGAGATACTTAAATGAGACATTGAAAATCTGAATAATCAATTTATTTGGACAATCTGAGATCCCCTCCTCCTCAAGCTGGATGTGTTCTTTTACTTCCATGACATTATTGTAATTGCTTAAATCACTTTTGTTGGGATATTTTTTGCCCCCTTAATTACCTTGTCATTTATTATTAGGGATTTTAATGTGGCCATTAAATGTCACACATAGCTTTCGTTTTTTTCTCTCTGTCTGGTTCACATTCCTGCAATTCAGAAAAGTCCAGTCATGCATATTTTTATACTTTGACATGTTTAAAACTATACTCAAGGCCAACTTTATTACAGCATTAAATTGATGAACTTGCTCTAACAATCAATGTATAAATAATCAATTTAATGCTATAATAATGGAAACATAAACCAACCAACCCTCTGCTGAGTTTGCTGAGGTGCAGTGACATTTGCTAGTCATGCATGGCAACATCTGTACAAGCTTCATTTAGAGAAGGTGGCAGGTTAATTGGGACAGAACAAAATGCAGTACAGCATCCATAATAAGCAGCCTGTACCAGTGATATAAAAAAGGGAAAAACACCTGAAACCTGTCCCCACTCCTTCCAGATACACCCTTTCAAACTAATCAGAATACACAGATACCTTGAATTAGCACCAATATGTTTTTATACACTTATATGAAAATACACCAGGGTACCTCAGAAGGCATCACATTGGTTTTCTTCATCTACAAACAAAATGTTTATAGCTGCAGTCTCCCATTGCAGTAGCTGAGTGGAGCGCAGATAAGTTTTCCTCAGATTGAATACCTGGTTCCAGAACAATTTGAGCTAATGGAGCCTGAAACCATTCTTGGAGGGGCAACACTCGATAGAGTAGCACATCCTAAGTGTGTTACAGAGTGTTCCATTGTTTCCTGTTAAATGTATCCTCAGGTATCTCCCCTCACCCCCAAAGCCTGTCACAGAGCAAAACCCACATCAGGGATTGATGAAGAATTGAAAGCTTCTATGGCAACAACATCTATTTATCTGTAGAAATGACAAGCTTCAGGTAGGATGCTGGAGAAGGGCTCTTAAGTCTTCAAACTAATCACCAGTCATATTTTCTAATGCAGTTTGTGTATCAGTATTTCTGAGGTCTTCTCTCTTCCCCACCCAGATCGCTGCACTCACACCATGACAGTAACAGAGGAACCAAGACTGATATGTTGAAAAGTATTAATTGATAGTCAAAGTTAGCTCTGCAGACGGATTAAACTATAAAAGATACTAGTTTGCAAAAAAGTGGATACTTATCACTGAATCAATTTTTAACATACTCAGGTTGACTGTATTAATTTTTCATCAAACCCTTAATCCTAAACTGAGTTACCAGAAGAGGTTTGGTTGGCTTCTAATTTCCCTCTTTCATGGAGTGAAGGGGAAAGGTATGCCATATATCCTTGATCCCTCACCTCAGCAGAGGTAAGGAGTGGTTCATCCTCTCCAGTATCAAGCAGCTGACACAGACAGGTCCTCACCAGTAGGATTTGAGGACTCTTTACTTTGTACCACTTCAACTGGAGAAACTTCATTCAGGGCATGAGCAGGAATCCTCCTTGCAGGTCAACAGCTCATCTCATGGGGGATTGCAATATTACAGGTCTCCCACCATATATTTGGAATTTGCATTCTATGAAGACACTAGAACTAAAAAATAAGAGCTGTGGTATTTATATCACGTCCAACAGTGCATAACTGTGCAGAGTATTTGTCATCCTTTGCCTAAGCACAGTAGACATCATTATCCCATAGGACCACCACCACAGATTTATCAAATATTAATTAAGAAACATTAAAACGTGCCTTAGCAGAACACTTGGCCCAGAGCAAAGTGAGACACAGCCACACCTGGTGTTTGTGTGCAAACCAGTCCAGAGCGTTTACAAACTCAACTGTGGAAAAACACAAGGAGTTGTGGCAGTGAAGGTACATGTTGTATAGGCAAGAAGGCATCACCTAAAGGGACTAATCCACAGGCACAGATGAAGTGCCTGTGCCTGCAGAAGTAGAGGAAGCAATGGAGATTCATGCCACGTGTAGCAAAGGCATCTCACAAGCTGAGAGGCACGTGCATGACAGAAACCCTGGGTGTCACAATCCAGAGTCTCATGGAGCCTCTCCATGTCCCAGCAGAGGCTCTGCCCCACGAGTGGACCCACTGATGCAGCACAGGCACTGAACCCAAGTCTCGTGAGAGCCAAAAGGCGTGTTCGGAGCAAATGGGAATGAGTAGAAGCTCCTGATTTGCAGCACCCAGGACACCTGGGGGAGTGCTGCAGGATTCCAAGGAAGTGAGGGGGCAGATGCAGGAGAGGCAAGAGCCCAACATCCTCTATCAAGCTCCCTGCTCCTGGCAGCCACAGCCAGCCCCAGCCCCCCATCAAATCACAGCCACTCTTCTTTCCAGACATTGTCTCTGCAGACAAGATTTGCCGTCATCAGATGATGATGCCAGAGTCCCAAATGCTTAATAAGTGTCATGAACAGGAGAAAGTATGTATTACTGCTAAACTAACAGTAACTTCTTGTCTTTGTACATGTGGTGATTCCTCCTTGCACACAAACAAGATTTCAAGCAGAGCAGAAGAAGGGTTTCTTTGGGAACGTGGAGAGCCCAGTTACAGCAGTGTGTACACAAACTTTGAGTGTGCTAGGAAACCAATCCTTAAGAGAAATGCAGTTAAAGTGCACAGCCAGTTTGATATAGGTATAGTTGTGACATGCCTTAACAATCAGCGAAAGAACATAATTATTGACAATCAAATAATACTAAGAGCAAGGGGAAAAAACCATAACTGATCCAAGGCTGGCTAAGCTGCAGCTCTGCCTCCAATTCGCTCTCGGTGCAGGGCAGAGATACATTGGACCTGTGTAGTTTCCACTAAGGATTCTTATCCTCCTGAACACAGAGTGGATAACGGACCGGAGGGGTTGGCTTCACCCACAGTCAAGCACCACCATCTGTTTCCCAGTTTATGACCATGAGCAGATTTCTGTTTTGGAAAGCTGCTCCCTTGGAAGTGTAGAATTTCATCACCCGTTGTGTCCAGAACAACCCTGCAGGGGCAATGAGACCTGAAGCCACTGTTCTCCTCTCCATGACTGTTCTTAAACTCTTCTCTGGTAGGATGGCAAAGTAAATCAAAGATTAAGGGAAGACTGTGACCTATATTTCCTCTCAGATGTAGTGTTGCGCACCTATATAGCACCTGATGCACTCAGCCTCTCAAATTTGGTCTCTGCTATAACGAAGGAATAGTCATTAGCATACCAAAGGAATTAGACCTTCTCATCACATCATGATGACAGGAGGAGTCTCCTCCATACACTATTTATGAACCACATTTCAATTTCTTCACTCAGGGTAAACAGCACCTTGTTCTGTTTTCCCAGTGTGCTGAGGTCTCTTCAGGAAGCAGTGTGCCAACTACTTGCAATGAGCTGAATCTCCTGCTCTTGCAATTTGTTATTGCTAAGCTCCTCGTTTACACTCTGGCCTTTGAGTTTTTAACTTTTCTTTTTTTAGGCACTCAGATTCTTGAAAAAGCCTGCCCACAATCTACTTCCAGCCCCATCTGAGAAATAAGCTCTTGAACAAAAAAAAAAAAAAAGTAGGATAAAACAAAGCTGCAAAATTTGATATGTTCTCTCACAGTGCTATCTATAAACCAGAAAGTTCTGCCTCAATAAATTTTCCACACTGCCTTTGCTATTTCTTGGTTAATTCTGATTACACCACCAAATGAGTGTACTTGCTCCTGTATTTGTGGTCCTCAGCTTCCTAGGGTAATGTGTATTTTTCATATGATGTTCTATAAAGCTTCCTTCAAACATTTCACTGGTATTCAATTCACTGAATTTCAACAAGCAATTCCTACTAAAAACAGATAAGCCCCTCTGTCCAAGTTCAGTACAATTTCCACTTCATATTAAAAACCCATCTGCCCAACAAATTTAGTGCCTCTTACCACCCAAAAAGAACAGTTAACTTGGCAATGTAAATAGCTTTAAATGCAACAATTTGCACTGTTTTGGAAAATGAAATATTTTACTTTAACTGCTTATTTCAAACGTGAAATTATATTTAACAATTCCTATCTTATAATGACTATCTGAAATGTAGGATACAAATTAAACACAAAACTAAAAATCATGAAGAAACCATGTAATTCATCATACATTGTTGCAAATAACGGAATGATATGGCTTTCCTGCCTTAGTTGAAAGTTTCTTAAATCAAGCATTGGCTACATTTATCTCTAAGGTTACCACTTAATTTTAGGGCAACAACTCTGAATAGAGCAACATACTGCAATGCCATGTCTCTTTGCTTGTCTCCTCAGAACACTCTTCTTTCTCACTTCTCTCCTAATGTTGCTGGAAAACTCCTTAAGAATGGATTCTGTGCATTATTTGATTTGTCAGATGTATGTGCCAGGAACAGGCTGAGATGCTGAACAAACCAGAGTGCTTCTTCAGACATGCTTTGTCCTTCATTAGGATTTTGGAAGCATCCATTCTTTTTACTATAGCAGCTCTTCTGCAACATTATCAGGGATATTCTTGTATATCCTTTCCCTTTTTGCAGGGCAATGTTAAAGCATTTACAGACACCACCAGAACTGTAACTGCTGCCAGCTTGTCTCTCACCTGGATGTGTGGAGTCGGTCACTGCGTGCCCTGGCGAAGCCCCCCACGCTCACCTCTGACAAACTGGAGAACAGCAAGATGATCATATTGCTTAGTCATTTTTAAACAATATTATTCTTATTCCCAAGGTGACAATTTCATGCCTTTGCCCATCAACTGTGTTGCCTAATGGACTAAATTCTCAGACTGTAATGCCCCTTCACAGAGAGCTGTGAAGGTTCTGCACTGTCTGGAGGATGGGAACAGCTGCCTTTTACAGGTACTTGCTCCCCACCCCAGCTTCTGGACATCAGCAGTACATCAGCATCTAAATTCCCTCAGGAGCATGCCTGACAGCTGTACTCCCAGCTCACTTATAATACAAAACACGTTACAGCAGAAAACATCACCTTCCTTAGGGAAATATTTCCTGAGCACCTCCCTGCCAGCTATATTCCCTCTGCTGCTTTTATCAGTCAGAAGCATTTTTTTTTTCCTTTGGTCATGAAATCTAAAGGGTTGTTAACACTTTATGGAATATTTTAATTAAAAAGAATTGTATATATATCATTGGTATCCTCATGGGCTACAGGCATTATTAAATCAATTTTGTTGTTTTCAAGTTCCACTTCTGTAAAAGTAGGACATTTGATTTCTAAACTAATTATACAGGAAAGAAGTCTATTCCCCTTTAATAGAAACTTTGGACTGCATACACGGATGTGGTTTAATTTCCTTAATTCTATCCAACTACCTCATCAACCTAATCTAACAGCACTGTAATTTCCCAGCATTGGAAAACAAGCATTTATTTCACTTACCACTGCACATTTAGGTACTAGCTTTGTAGATGCATGTCGTTTTACCTCCTTGGTCACTGAATCACCAACACTTGTCAGCCACCCACCTCCTTGACACCAGGCTCCTTCTCGACTTTCATGTATGAAATACAACAGCCAAAGTTTAACTAAATCCTTTCTTTTCAAAGCTCCAGGATCTTTGGAAGTTGTGACTCCCCTTAGCCACAACCCATGAGCTCCCCATTCTCTGAAGCACTCTTGAATTCATCAAGAGGAAATAGAGAAGGAATCTTAATGGCACTGAAAGGTGTTTTGCAGAAGATGCGCCAGTAATCAATACTGGTGAAGTTCCTCTTTCCCAGAGGTGACTGACTTGCCAGGAGGAGTTACTTGAAGTAATTATAAACTGCCTGAACCACTGCACCTTGCCTGTGTGCCTCTGGACTGCAAGAGAAAATGGTGTTCAGTATTTCTGGGTCAGTCTTCCTCTTGCTTCAGTTTTTTCAGTAGCATCTAAGAAACCTTTGAGGAGGAATACAAGCTGTGACTTTGTACCTCTGCATTTTATTATAAGAGCCAACACTCAACATTCCAAGTTTCCATGGAGAACCTTTGGCTTCGGATCAAATCAAAGCTCTTCTGTCTTAAAAGGCACAATTTCTCAACTAAATGAATCTAACTGACTTTGTACTCAAAGTGCCAGAGCTGAGAACAGAGGCAATCATCTTCATTTTCATACACAGGGAGATCTACATATGCCAAAAACTGAGGAAGAGTGAGGAGCTGGTTACAGCAAATCATAGCAGACATTGATCAAATCAGGTCATAAATAATTGTTTACCCTGCAAAAAGATTAAGTAAGTTAATTTAAAAAATAATCAGCCTTTCTTTGTACTCAACAATTCAGGGAAAATATTCCAATTGGCATGCAGTTAGTCCTGATTTTTGTAATATAACTGAAATTTCAATATGACCAAGAGGTTTCATAGATTTTGCAAGTTGTAGTAGCAGAAGAAAAAAGAGGAAATGAAGTTGGTAAAGACAAGCTCTAGCAAGCAGTAAATGGGTATGCTGATTCTGTAGCTTTCCATAACTTAATAGGGTCTAGTCTAGTGCCATATTTTAAGGACAGCTGAATCAAACAGCAACTTTTCATACCTAAAATGTCATCCTGGTGCTTAACAACAGATAAGCTACAAAAAAATCTATGCTTTTCATGCTGTTTTGGTGCAATGTGTACTAATTATTCATCAATATTATAGATCACACAGACTAATTAATGATTGCCATTAGTTATGTCTGTAGAATCTGATATATAACACTTCAGTTGTGCTCTAAGTGGAGGAATTATTTGAACAGGTCAGCAAAAGCAAATGGACACTTCACATAAAATTCTTTAGTCTAATGAGAAGCGGGGCCTGCATCTGTAAACACTTTTGCAATATTCAAATTCAACCCATACACAAAGATTTCAGTAAAAGCAATTAATCGGGTTCTGATGCTCACCCTTGCATACACATTAATATAAAAATACCTGTATTTCTAGGACAGTGTGAGAAACATTAAAAGCATACCACATTTCAAGTAACACACTTTTCAAACATACCAATGTTGCCAAGGGCATTCTTGCAGAAAGCCATGTCCTCAGGACACATTCAAGTTCACATAAACACAAGGTGAGATGCTGGGGCAGAAAGAGCAGGGAATGGGGGCCTGAAACAGAGCTATGGGAAAAGGAGGAAAAGGGGGGTGGTCCACACACCTGGGATGATCACATGCATAATCCTATTGCTGAGGCACAAGCCTTGTTTCCTTGTGCAGGTAACTAAACACAACTAAAGGTGGAGCCCAGTAAATATGAGCAGAGAGGGGCTGTGTCACACAGAAACACCACGTACTGTGAGAATCAGCCTTTTCACGCATCCTCCGCACGCAGAGTCCGTGCAGCATCCTCACCCCCTGTGCCTTCCTCAGGCTCAACTCAGGGAAAAATCTCACTGAATTCAACTGGATTGGGACTTGTTACCTTGCCTACTGTGTTTCTTTAGGAAAAGCATCAGTTTTGTCAGATGAGCGTTTATTAAGTGATGGGTGTAGTTTATAAAATCACAAACTAGCAGTCCCAGCCAACAGAAGACTTTAAAATGTTGCTCCTCTATAGAAAACAGGATGTGCAAAACCTTGTTTGAATTCTGCTCTTTTTTGTTGTTGTTGTTTTCTATGATCTTAATGTAGTGCATGTAGTAGCCTCTGTAGACATAAACTGGACCTATACTATACATATGTACTCCATATGTACTATAACTACCACAAAGCGAAGCCATACTTTGTGGTGACGCTGGGACCCAAAGAAGATACCATTGCACACTAAAATTGTATTAAACTAATTGAAAAATAGTTAAACATAGCTAATAAAACAAGATAAATACTAAACATTAAAAGACAGACTTCTCAATGTTCCATAAAACCACACCTTTTAGACAAATTATTTCCATCATACAAAAATCCTAACTGTGAAAAAAAAATATTCCAAATGGAAGTGATGAGTAAAAAAGTTCCAGGTGATTTTTGATTACATTAAACCCAATTCCCATTCTCACAAAATATGCAGAACTTTACATCTTAAATAGCATATTTACCTTCAAAAATTGCTTTCTTTTTAATCTTGCAAGAAATTAAACCTTAATTAGGTAGGAAAGTACTTGGAATATATCCAGAAATAAAAAAAACTACAGCTATTCTCTTGTAAGTGGCATAGTATCTGTCAAGAGTTTTCACATACCTTTGGGAAGATATCTCAAATTAAGCCAACACTGTGCTTGATTTTCATGATCAGAGTTAATATTCTACAAACCCAAACTGTCTGTCTTGTTTATTTCAGAGTTTCAATTTCTACTGCTGTAATTTACCCTGGCAAATAAATGGATGTATGAGGGGCTTGCCCTCTGAATAAATAATAAAATTTAACTTGTCAGGATCTTCCTTTGCCTTGAATGAAAAACATTTCATTTCTCTGTGATGCTGTGGAAGCTAAATCTTGTTGCAAGAGACTTAATGAGCAGCTTTGGAATGAAAACTAATGGTGTGTTCCAGCTACATCACCACTTTGATGAACATCAGAATTATATCTGAAACCAGATGGAAGAAAAGGAAGATGCACTATACAAAATACGTCTTCATTTGAGGAGTAAAGTATTACTCAGTGGCATTATACATTGTTAATAAACTTTCTTTATCTGAAACTATAATTTAATATTTATGTATCTAATTTACATGTGACAAAGTAGCATATTCTAAAATTAGAGTGTAACCAGCAAACCATTAACTACTATAAACAATACCAAAACACAACTCAAACATATTTTAAGGAAACAATAGACACATTTTGGACTGGGGAATGATTTCAGTTGCAGATATTGTTTTAAATACAGCTGTCAATTACATCTTGAAAAAAATTCTTCAACCTCAGAAAGATTTTCTGCTTAGGGAATCCTGGGTATATACATAAAGACCAAGAGCACACCACCAAAACATCCCTTATTGGTTACTAGTCGGTACAGTAGTAATTGTAAATGCTGAATTTGTGTGTGTGGGAAATAATTTTCAATATCAATGTTATATTATGCACTAGACAATATCCCCTGAAGCAGAAACTAGAGAAAATATCGTGCCCTTTATTATCTCTGTGGTTTCTTACGTGTAATAGACAGCGAAAGAATTGCACTTATTGTAACGTTACAGTAAAGTGTTAGATTGCAGTTCACCTTTTAGAATATTAGTGGTCATAATACTTATGATAGGTTGTGCCTTATGCAAAGATGAATAAAGATGTGCATTTAAATTAAAAAACGAGCAACCACTTACAGAACCAACAGTGAGGCTTAACATAACAAACATGCACTAACCCTACACTTATGCAAAACTAAGTTCTTCCAGGAAACTGTAACCAACTGTTGACCTTCCACAAAGGTAAAGGTTTTGTCCCTTGGTAATATGTTTGGACTTTGTAGTCGAATTCCAGTTTATAAGCTCATTGTCTGTAAATGTGCTGTTCCACT
Source organism: Formicarius rufipectus (assembly GCA_013399695.1). Lineage (NCBI taxonomy): Eukaryota > Metazoa > Chordata > Aves > Passeriformes > Formicariidae > Formicarius > Formicarius rufipectus. The sequence goes on from VXAU01001192.1 coordinate 1,501,452, forward strand.
GTGATATCCTTTAGCTGCCCTTGAGCTTCTGCAGAATCTGCAATCTTACAGTCGCTTTTATTTAAGGTTTTATTGAGCCGCAGAGTAAGTCCCCTTCAGTACTACACAAATAGGCTTCCTTATTCATCCTCTTCAGGTTCCTGTGGTAAAATTGGTGTCTCCTCCTTTAAACAAGCACTAAAAAACCCAAGGATTGTGCTGTAAAGGTGATATTTGCTTTTCTCAGAAGCAATGTTATGACCTTCATCCGGATAGATCTAGCAGAGAAGAAACCAAAAAAGTAAATAGTTTTTAAAGGCTTTTCAAATATTTAGGGCTCTAATTTTCTTTCTGTGATCTTCAAAATGTTTTGGATGACAACAGGATGATAACATTAGTTTTATGGCATCAAGCAAAGCTAATAAAACTCAAAGTAAAACTCATTCACTTGGAATTTGAAGTTACATAAAACAACCACTGCAGTGGGATCTGCAGAAGTGAAAAAAATTTACATTCTCAGTCATTGTACTTACAACAGTTTACTTAGCTGGCATTTTCAATAGTGCCTAGGCATCCAAATCCCATTAATGTCAATGAGGATTAATTACCTCATGTTTTTAGAGACTTCTCAATATCTCAGCTTCTAAGTGTTCGGCAAAAACCCTTTTTATTCACATCTTTAACTATCTTGCTATCTCTCTCTCCTAGGGTGGATGTGGGCATTTTTATCTCTAACAGAAAATTCCACTGGGAATCTCTCCCAAGTGAGGTTGAGCAAACATTTTCAGGATGAATGAAGAAATCCAGGCCATGAAGGGAAAACCTGAGGTGGCCTTAGGCAAAAGACTTCAGCTTCGTCCTCAAACCCAGGTTATCACAAGGTTGCACGAGAAGGGCTCAACAGGGCTCTTCTGAGACAACTCTGTCATTCCTGCTATTTCCTCTCTGCACAGGCCTTCACATCACCTCAGCTGAAGCAGATGCTACATAAAAAGTCCTTTCTTAAGTGACACTAACCCCGTTGTTGCCACCCCCTCCCTGACAGGAGCTCACACGCCTCAGTGAGAACTAAGGATCACCCACAGTTCAGAAAGGTTGAGGTTTGCAACATTGAACATCAAAGACATACACACCATGTAAGATATCCAGGGAGGTTTAATGAAATCAGAACACTTGGCCAGCAACATCCATGTGCTCCAGGTGGGTCCCACCCAAGTCCCTGCACTGGCAGCCACCCTGTCCTGCTCTTCCTATCCTACTCTCACAACACCCTCCTCCACTGCAAAGCAGTGAATAGAGGGAATGGTGCTCTCACCTTCTAATAAATTTAAATGTTGAATATAAGGGGAAATTACTCTCATGTGACACAATGCTCTTTAGGTAAAAAGGGACTAATGCAGTGATGTTACAAATATGGGTTTCATATGGATTTCTATAGTGCTCTGAGATAAACAGGTGGAAAAATACAAAGATGAGCGAGAGGAGAAAGGCCACGAGAATGACAAGATGATGCAATTCTTGACATTCATACTAACAATAAGGAAAATGGGATTAAACAGAGTTCCAACTGCACTGAGGTAGGGAGGGTCCTTCTCAGTGAAGAAATAGCAGTAAGAGGTTAAATGTTCCACCATGTTTATAGGATAAGTCAAAGGTGAACATACCTGCATAGTGTAATTAGCCCCAGCTTTTATTAGATGTTTAATTAGTTCTGCTGAATGCTGGAAGTGGACTTTAGCTGCAAGACAACATTCGATATTATTAGAAAAAGCTACAGTAATATGAAATACTTATCTGTTGAACAGCTCTGGCTGAGAACATTTCCAGCCTCTGTAATTACTGGACCTGAAGCTGACTGTCTTTAAGGCCAGAAGTGCCCAGCCCCACCAGTAAGAGCAATACAGGGTGTTACAGCTGAGGTTTTGGAGGAAGAGCTGGAAGCCCCAAGGGGAGCCATGCCTTCTAGGCACTCTGAGAGGACTCCTGACTTTATTCTTGATTTACACACTCTGATAGATTAGAGATGTGTAAAACCATTCTGTTTGAACATCATGGAATTTTATAATTATGTTGAAGGAAAAGCACACTGGATTCTCTACTCTCGCAGAGGGTTATTACAGCCCACGTTTCTTTAGGAAATGGAGTTTCTCCGACCTATCAGTAACCTAAGCTTTGTGTGGTAAAACCAAGCAACTTTATTACCATGACCTAACTCTGCAGAGCTTAGGTTGCCAGTGGGCTGGGTGGTGGCACTGGAGGTGACCTTGGGCAAGGCCTGCAGGCAATCAGTTCTAGGCTTGAGCACACTGCATTGCTCAGACATCCATTGAGGCTCAATTCCCTCCAGCACTGAGTTCAGAGGGGCAGAAATTGCTGCTGCCTCTTCCAATCAGCAAAGCCTGAGACCCCCATGTCTGCTCGGCCACCCAGTGTGTCTTCTCAGTCCCTCTCCCCTGCGCTCTAGGAAGAAATGCTGGAGGTGTTTGCACCCCTCTGACTGCACTTCCGATCCATAAAATGGGTTTGGCAAATCACAACAGGGTGATAGGCTGGCAGGTACCATTCTCACCGTGCCAGCTGTGCATGGGCACTCTCACCTCAGCCCTCATCACGGTGAGCTACTTATGCCTCCAGACTGAGGGGTAAGAAATCTTGTATTATCCCACATTCACCAGGAAAATGCTGGGGAGAGAGGTAGGCATGTGAATCTGTACAGAGGAGATGTAATTTTTGCCTGCATCAAAGTTTGTTCTTTAGATTTACCCCAGTCAAGGAAAGTTCAGAAAAATACAGTGCAATCAAATATAAATCTATAATTACAAATTGCCTCAATTGACACATCTTGTGATTCCATTTAAAGTGCTGGAACTTACCCTGTTTTACTCATTCTGAGTCTTAAGCTACCTCTGAAAGTATTGGTGCTATTAAAAGGTTATGTATAGCTTCAGCTTCAGATGCTTTCACAGTACCTTGTAATTAATTAGCTGAAAAGATTAACTTTCCATTTGGTGATGTACTTCACCAACTGCACTGATAGTTCTGCAGAATTTCAATGAATTTAAAACAACGTTAAAAATGTATGTTGTTCCATTAATAATTCATATAATACCTTTCACTAGCAAGACAGTGGTCCACAAGGTTTAAACAAACTAGAACACAGAAAACTAAAAGGTGCAAATTTTCAGCAGAGAAAAGTGTCATCATTTTAGAGTTGGAAGTTGAAACAAAAGAAATAAAATCCTTCCAGACTGCTAATGAAACTGCAAATGTACTTGTTGGGGGTGTGTCTAATCAGTCCTTAAATGCCTGCCTGTCAGAAGCTCTGACTCCAGATTGACTGAATCTATAAATACTTACCATCAGCTGTCCCATGAACTATTAGCAAATTTGCTTCTTTTAGACCATGAAGATTATGTAATACACTGGATGCCTGGCAAACAAACATACACAGGTGTGACCGGATTACATTTTAGGAGCAAAATGGTCATTTAAAGTGAGTTGTTTATTTGAACCTACCTGATAGGTATTTTCCTCTTTTGATGGAATCCCAAGGTATCTTTCTGAAAAAGCTGATGCTGTAAAAGTGAAAACAAACCCTTGTGAATTCAAAGTTAACTCTCTTTTAAAACTGACCTAGAGTCAGGAGAAGCTATCTGAACCAGCAAGTCAACAGAGAAGCTCATTTAGAACCAGGATGCACCATTTTAATGTACCGTTGAAAACCATTTTTAAATAGTTAAAACAAGAAACCAACCAAAATCTAAGCCACCAACCAATAACAAAAATATCCCAAACCAAAACACCAAGAAAAACCTAACAGACCACTAAAGTAATTTTCCCTGATTCCCCATGTATCACAGTCCAGAGCTTGTGCCCTAAACTTCACATAGGGAACCAAACATCCTGTGATTGAATGACAACATGGTTGATATGGTAAGGAATTCACTGCTAACCTTAAAAGGTACTCTCCTAATATAAGTATTGATTCATGCTGATGTACCTAAAGGGTCCTTAGGAAATGAGGCACCGGGCTGAATTTCAGTGGACAATTGGAAACAATTCCTTTGCCAATACTGGTGGTGCTAAAAATACTGTATCTGTCGTGTGTTTTGGTAAACTGTCCCAGCGTTAGCTTCACTTTCATTTGAAGAAGAGAATGAGACAGTGAGGTGAAATTTCATTGATGTTGTTACATTATCTGCCTTTAGCTAAAACAAACAGTAGCTCCAGGAATGAAAGACACTTTGAATAGACTACACCACACTGGTGTAGGGCAGGGAATACTCACCATATAACTTCATATCTGTGATTGGTGCCACCACAGTTCCACACTTGAAGAGCCGTTCACTGGACTTCAGGATCATTGAAGTAATGTAGCCACCGTATCCCTAACAGTGGGATTGAGATTTTTGTTCATTCATTTCTTTTTAGCAGCAATAAAAGTCATTTGCTAATTCAATGGTATGCAGTTATATCTGCAAGAGTTACTTTTAAAGGAAATGTAAAACTAGTTTAAGAGTGTATGAAGATCATGATCTTTAAGTTAATAATGAGTATATTTTGGTTCAAGCTCTGTAATTCCACTGTGGGAGACAGTGGAATTATCTATAGTTAGTAGATGATTTGAAAATTACGGAAAAAAAAAAAACACAAAAACAACAAAAAACCAAAAAAAAAAAAAAAAAAAAAAAAAAAAAAAAAAAAAAAAAAAAAAAAAAAACAAAAAAAAAAAAAAAAAAAAAAAAAAAAACAAACAAAAAAAACCACACAAAACCAACTCCAAAGGAAAGCTTTGTGAAACACAGCCTAGACATGAAAATTTGTACTTAGTTTTTAACATGTTTCATATAGATATATGCAAACTATCAAGATACATTGAGGATTTTGCTGACAGAGCAGAGAGTAGAAGAATGGGGGTGCACTGACTGCAGTATGTCCTCCCTGTGATAACTGAACCTTCACAGACTGAATCCTATTGCTATTAAAGAGGTTTCTGCTATAGCATTGTCAAAGATCCCACAGAGGAGTACAGATCTTGCCCTGTTTTGCAGCAATAAAAGCTGTATATAGGAACAGTGCTCAGCATTATGCTCAACTTTGGATGCCCGTTCTGGCCACAAGAGCATCCACGAGGCTGCTGGGCTACCAAGCTGGGAGCACAGACAGCATGAAGAAGTTGAGAGAGATGGGGCAGAACTGTGGAGATCTGTTCCTGCCTCACCACATTTATCTGTCCTTCTGGCACAACTCTTCACCATCTGTCCTGCAAAGTGTATAATACACCTCCCTGAGAAGAGCTAGGACACAAATTGAGTCATGAAAGCTATGTGAAAGCTTTGAGACCACAGATTTCCTTGGAATGACACTGGCAATCCATTTCTGTACACTTGTAATCATTCTAGACCCCCAGAAAATGAAATGCTGAATTGTGGCATCTGGGACCAGTGATTTTCTCATATATTATTTGCCATCTTTGTTTTTCCTTCATCAGTGCTGAAAGGTCAATTTTTGTGTAGTTGGTATTTGTTGTTGTTGTTGTTTTGTATTTGGCACAATACACTTCAAGAAGAAAGAATTAACCCATGACAGGGAAAACAAAATGCAAAACACCAGCTGATCCAAATAAAGAATGTTCTGCATAAAATGGACAGTTTTCTCATGGAATTTTATGAGTGCTGCCTGCTCCTGTTCTTCACGCCTAAATATTTAATGAATAGATGATTTCTGTCGAAGAATGGGAATATTTGAAAACTCTCTAAACCTTATTTAAGAAAAATAAACAAAGAGGAACATTCTTTGGAATCAACCTATAGTAAGTGTGAATGGACACAGGAAGGACTACAACATAAGAGCTGGATTTTCAAGGGAGTGTGAGGAAATGAGTTGTTCCTTTCCCATAGAAATTACAACCCAGGAGGCAAAGAGCTGCCAGATCTGTCCATGTGCATGAGTAGATTTCACCTAACAAAGAATTTCTGAGTGGGCAACAGTAACTTGTATAATTCAAAGAGTGTAAGAGGACAGCAACTTTCCTCTGCCTCTGGGTTTTCTCTGCTTTTACTTTTGTTTAATACTCTGTTTGTGTCTTTCCCAGTAGCTCAACAGCACAGTTTTAATCCTAGGATAGGTATTGCCAGGCTATTTATTATTTACACCATGTTTTCATTAAGAGCTTGTTTAGTCCTCCTGGGAATTTCTTTCCTTTGTGCTCGTGCCCTTGCTTCCAGCCAGGCTTTCCAGGACAAAAACATTAGAGAGTGAGAGCACATTTTTAGAAGCAATTCACAATGACAGGGCAGAAAACAGTCCACATGTCCTGATGCAGGGACACGTGATGCCCCGCTCGTGGGCGGTGCTGCTGTGCTTCCAACCTCATCGCCCTGTTTTCAAGGAGGAGGTTGGCTGTGGAATTGCAACTCGCTTTTAAACTCTCTTTTCACTTCCATGAATAAACCCACAAAGTGCAGAGAACCACAATTTGCTGTCAAACAGTTCAGGAAGGCCCTTGGGTCGTGCATCCCTTGGGCTTGCACCCCTCACAGAGATAAGCAAGGGGGCATTGGCACACCGCCTGGCAGTCAGAAGCAGGTATTTTCCACACCGTGCCCTTCTGGCTACTCTTGAGCCTCATTCACATCACTGATTGTGACAACAGTTTTATTTCTGTGTAGTTCTGGAACCTCTTTAAGAGCTCCCTGACAACGTGCATCAGTTGAGCTTAATGAGATTAGCATTAAGCCATCCAAAAGTCACCTTATTTTCAAGCAAAGTGCACATTCTGTTTCCATCAATAAGGCAAATCTCATGCATAGAAATAAAAAATAATATTTCCCTATCAGGTTGTTGTACTAGTAAAAAGGAAATGAGTTTTAAAGTAGATTTTTAATTGACTCTAAAACAAGCAGAGTAGAGGAAAATACAATTAACCCAAGGAAGGTGTTAAATAGATTTTTTTTTAATTAATTCTAAAACTGACTTTTAAGAATTTATGCTTGACAGTACAAAACAACTCTGAAAGGTTAACTTCAAAAAGGGAAATTTCTCTCATTCAAAGCAGTGTTGAAAGCTTATAAAATTTCCCAGTTTTTGCTCTTTCTCACATTTTCACTCATCATTCCTCAATACTTCTACCAGAAAATAAATGCAGGAACATGGTCATCAATAATATTTTGTGAAAGAAAAACAAATCAGGCTAGGTCTTGGCAGATGATGACATGTATGCTCTGTGGTAACTGTATTATCACATCACTCTTAGAAAATAAGGTACTGCTGAATCTCTGATAGAAAACAAGTGAAAATTTTCAAGTACCAATGAAAGAACTTCTGAAGTCAGAAACAAGTGAGAAATTTGGGGTATTTAGTGATTTCATTTCAGTAATAGCATTTGCAGTCATTTGGGAAGAGCATATGGATGCTTCTATGTATGTGCACTTTCTTATACACTGGTAATTAAAACCTTAATAGAAATCTGGCCACAATCATCTGATGGATGAAATCAGCCCTGCTTATACACCCTCTGCCGAGAAATCTCTGGCTGCTGCCCTACAAACCAAATATCGCTTTTGATCCTACAGAAATTCTTGCAGTGACAGCTCCTTTAGCTCCAAGGAGCGTGGCAGGAGCTCACATCTTTGAGGAAGGTCATGTTCATGGGAAATGCTAATAACAGCCAGAAACATTAGCCAGTCCTTAAAATGCTCCCATGCAGGAGGTAAATGTCAATGTCTTCATCCTGCATTGACAGACTGAGACAGGCAGGTTAAATGACTTGCCCGAGGCCACGCAGCAAGTCAGGAGCAGAGTGGGGATGGCAACTAAGGCATTTCATAGCTAAACGCATGCTGCTCTTAGAACTGATGACTGGGGGCTACTTGGTATTGCTTCGAGCTCAAAGGCACAAAACGGCTTCACTTTTAATAAAAATCTTCTAAAAACATTAAAAAGTTGCACAGAATCGTTCACAGATGAAGCAGCAGTTGTGGGGTGTTCCTAATGGCTGCGTTTTCATAGACATCAGTGAGATGCTGTTTTGTTTGCCACTGGAAGTCCTTGCCTTGTTCTATCTCATGCTGAGGGCAACAATGGGCCACACAGCAAAGGCAGCTGATAAAATAGGAAAGGCAGGACTTCTCACTGGTGCAGCAAGGAGGTCTTGACAAGACTATGGGGTTGTTACTCAGCTGAGCTCAATGGTCAGTAAAACATTCAGAGACAAAAGCTGTATTAGGGTGATGTTGTCAATTTGAGTGCAGCCCAAATACAAAACTATAAGAAACAAGCTTTCACAGAAACCAAGCCCATATTAAAAATGTCTAAAGGAAGCATATTTTTTTAACAAATGCTTTCTCCTTCAGATTCTGAAACAGAAATACTGCTGTAACATAAAAATGATCTAATTGAATTAAATACTCATTTTGAGGAAAAGATAACGTCAGAACAGACAGCAAATTATGGAAGATTTTTTCCCCCCTCTTTTAATAACTGAAATTGTCTTAGGAAGACAGAGAAATACATTTGTTTATGAACTGACAGTATTTTCTTAAAGAATCATGATAATATATCCTGCTATTTTTGCACATTACCTTTCCAAATATACTCAGTCTCTTAGGATCAATGAAGGGCTGTTTCAATAGTGATCTGAAAGGCAAAAAGGTTGTGGGGTTTTTTTGGGCTTTTTTTTACTTTGGCAAAGTAAAATGGCAAATTTTACTTGCTGAATACACTGTGTAACGAAAATTGTTTGTAATGTAACATAAGGATTCACCATACATGCAGATCAGGTATAAGAACGAATTATATCCATACAAGTAGTACTACACTGTGAAATGTGATTCGCTTCTTAATTTCTTCTCTATCTGCCAAACAGTTGGTGTTAGGCTCATCTCCTCTAATTTAGATACCTGAATTTAAGCATCTTGTCTAAATCACCCATTTACATCTGCTTTTCAGTTAAAGGACAGAACAGAGATACTACAAACAGCTGTTCTTTCCCACCCATGTTGGAAACCTCTCAGTCTGAGGAGAATCATCCTCCAGAAATGCCAGGATTTTCGACTGACTAGGGTTTAAATGACTGGCTTTGACCAGCTTTTTGACAGCTGAATGAAGCTAAGATGAATGGAACTTCTTGAATCTAGATAATTAAACAATTAATTCTCTCATCAAGGGCATTAATCAGCTATGGTGAATTTTTTACAGAAAGGACAGAATAAGCTGAGGGGAAAAATCCAACTGGCTTTTGAGGAGACAGGACCAGCTGCAGCAGCTCCTCTCAGCCAAGGGCACCCTCCCATTTTCCCATTCAGTGCATCTGAAGAGACGCCAGATGAAATTTAGCCTAAAACATCTTGGTCTTGGAGCAGGGAACTCAGTTTCCAGAGCAGACTGTGTGGGCTGCTCCTGATGGCCCTTCCACAAGGGTCACCTGGAATTGCTCTGCTCTACGCAGCCCATTCCTGACCAACATGAACACCAGGAGCCCTATAGCCCAGACAGGTGACAGCAGACACAGCAGCCTACTCATGCAATGGTTGAAGCATCAATTGGTTCACATTCAAAAGAAGATATCTGGCTTAAAATCTGTCTTTCCTTGGGAAACCCTAGAAAATGTCCATCAGATCTTGTTATTTGTCATTTTGACATGAGTAAACAGTTGTCAAAGCTACACGTGTACTTCATGGGTGGAAATTACCCTTGTCTGCAGCTGGTGGATTTGTATCAGTCTAAGAATGATAATGCAAATGAGAAATAACAGGCATTTGCCCAAATTTTGCTCTCATTTACACCATTATAGCTCCATTTGCTTTGTGTGAGCACTCCGGATCTCTGCAGTGAAAATGAGAGCAGTCACCAGTCATACTGGCCTAAAATACTGTAACAAAAATGCAGGTAATGATTAGTGTTAATGAAAGTGTTAATGATTAACACACATTCACCAAGAAACCTTCCTAAGGGATACAGACAAATACAAATTAGCTCAGATAGCATATTTAGATTACACAGAGCAGGTCAGCTTTGTCAAAGAGAAGCACCAATGCAACAAAAAAGCACCTCTTTGATCTCCTATTTGTTGCTTGCAATTAACATATTGTTTAAAAACTTGCAACTGCATTAAGATAAACATTAACAACATTCACTGTGCAAAGAAAACACTCTGGGCAGTTTCAATGCAAAATGCTTGTTCATCAAGGTGGAAGAAGGGGACAAGAGAAGAAAAGTTTGCACATACGTACTCTACAGCTGCTATTTGGTCCTTCACTTCCACTGATCCTAAGCTCCGGTGGACCTCCTGTAGAATCTTGAGACCTTGAAATCCACTCCCTCTGCCATCAAATCGAGCTACGATGACATTATCAGAGTTGACAAGCACTGAGTCCCAGTCAATGTGAAACTTATCTGTAACCAACTGGCTGCCTGGAGCTTCATCACTGCAAATACCAACACACCAGACACAAACGACGACTATTGACAATGTGATGCAGCGTGCCCCTCTCCGACATTTCCCTCGGCCGAGAAGGGAATGCAATCCTGAGGAGTTCCTCTCCCTCCCATCGATACCATCCCATTAGTCAGTGCTGCCATCCCTGCAGCACCGGCAAACACAAGGATTTCTTTAACTGTATAACCACGCCGTTGCAGTGCTGCCAATACCTGAATTCCCTTTGTTAAAAGAAACAGAAAACTAGGGCTGCTTATAATAAAGTGGGGAAAAAAACCCCACCCCAACATGTAATCACCAATGGTTAGCTCAGTTCTGAGAAGGGTCATGCAGGATGGGTTAAGCTGTACTAAACACACGAAAAGGAAAATTCATTCTGTACCCTGATTACCATTTGGTAGGATACACAATACTATAAAGCATGTTATCTTCGAAAACAAAAATAACTGCATTATTGTGTACTTGAATGGATTTTTTCAAATAGAGCACAAAGAAGACTGAAATATACATGTGGGAAAATTATATTTTTTTCCATCCAAATTCATAGCAAGAAATGGATGCAGGCAGGAGTGATAAGTTTATTTTATGATTTAAAATAAAAAAGAAAAAGGTGGTTTACATCAGAAAAGGTGAAATAAGATGGGAGAATGAAGTTTCTGGAGGAACAATAAGATTTGCCATTGAAGCCAAATACACTATTTTCCTTACAAAGAAAATAAAATGTCAGTTTTAAAAGGGAAGTTTGTCATTATGTTCCCCCAAAGATAAACACAGAGTAAAAGAGCAGGCTACCATGAAGTTGTACAAAATGCAAAATTGCTCTACGCAGACTGCATCTGCCAGTTGACTGCAAATTAAAATGTAAAAGTGTCTGTGCTGGCTGTATGGAAATTAGATTGGATATTCTGTGGGAATATCCCGTCTGAGGTGAAAGAAAGATGAAGATAGAAATTATTGTTTTGCCAAAGAGACTTATGTAAACCTGAGGGAAGAAAGAGAGATAAAAATATTCTACAGTAACTACTGTGTTGCATATACAATAAAGTGCTGATTCAATCACTGGTTTTGGCTGTGGATAACATAAAGTAATCACCTGATTAATTAGTAGGCATCTGATGAACATATATGTTCTCAAATTCAGTCAGACCCACCTAGGTAGCTGCTTTATCATGTACTGAAATCAGGATAACTTTGTTACAGACCCATTCACAACATGTTATGCTTGATTTATCTTGTGTATCAGGCTTATACTTGGCTTTATAAAAAGAAAGGAAGGGCATTTTTTTGTTTGCTTAACCAGTTCAGTTGTGATGACACCAACTGCTAACAATGCAGACCAATATTTGGAAATATTGTCAAGTGAGCTCTGCAGAAAACACATGATTCAGAAAGTATATAATCATTGTTATTTACAATAAGGAGCAGAACAATACTTTCAATTTCTGCTTATTGTACAGAGCGAGGTTTTCAGAAGCACTACACAGACACAGATGTTTTCACAAAGCATTTATCATTACTTCCAATAGTAGCAGCCTCAGACCAGTTATAATTATCTTTAAGTTCTTCCAAAATTCCACAATAATGTAATGTCAGAAATATCCATGTTTGACTAGGTAATTTTCCAACAACTTAATGCACTCCACACCAGTGAAAATATCATAAGTCAGCCTGCTACCCTCCCACCTAATATAAGAACAGATCTAATACAGTGATCACATTTGTTTTATACATGTTATATATACATCTGGTGTGTGTGTATATATATATATGATATGTCAGACACTTAGAAATACGGGAAGCACCATTACATTTATAAACCTTTCTCTAAACCAGAAAGTGCTTAAAACCAAAAAAAGTGTTTGAAATCAAAGATGATACCCTCAGAGAATTTCTTCTCCTAAGAAAGGAACAACAAAGAGAACCTCAGTAGGATCCTCGGTGGGCAAGACCTGACAGTGATGGGTTCCCAAGCTCCTGTTTGGAGGGCATAGCTGGGCTACTTTCAGGTTCACACTTTAATCACTATACATCTTCTGGTCTTACATGATGGGTTGTTTGACATATTGCTTTTGGAAGCAATTTTCCAGTGGCTAGTTTATTTCAAGATTGTCCATATAAGTAGTCTGTGACAGGCATTTAAAGCTATTTCCATCGAGGTACATATCAAAAGCAGCCTCTTTACTATTCAGCTGCTAAAAATGATACTGATTTTCTGAGGTGTGCTTCTGTCCTTCACAGAGAGACAGCATATATTCTATGCACCATTTAGGCCCCTTTGCTAACCTTTTAAATGGGGCTTCTGCAAGGTATTAATTCTTCATGCAAGTTTGATCATCCTGAGGGCTCCGTAACAAAATAAGATTGATAGTACAGTACAGTAATAGATGCACAGCCTAACTTGGGAAGTTTGTCCTGTGTTCAGAGCTATCTCAAAGGTCAGGTTTTGTTTTATGCTTAGCAGTACTCACAGTCTGATTGTAATTAACTGCTGTTCAGTGGTTCGCTCTTCAGAGAATTATTTCTTGACCTCACTACCAAGACTGCAAGAAAGTCTGCCTTTTCTGCTTAGGTGTAATACAAACACAGCAGTCTTCTTCCCACCTGACTGTGGATGGCCCTCAGGGAATCATGGACTAGCCAAAACACTATAGCAAAACCAGAGCCAACACCAAAGGGGCAATGCAAAGCTACAGGCTCTTCAACATCCCTGGGGTTTCTTAAGGAGCATCATCTCCAGAGTCAAGCAAGGGAAGAAAGATTCAAATGAAGACTATGCTTAGTTCTTCCTGATTCATTTTTCTGCCTTGCAAGTCGACAGCACTTGCACTTTCCCTTTTTTATTTTTGTTCCTCAGTTTCAAGGCTCAGAGTCGCCCAGTGTGTGTCTTCAACAGCGACTGCCCTCGGATTAGGAGTGCACTGTGGCAGCACAAGTGCTGGGGGCTCGGGCACACTGCTGGAGTTCACCACTGAGGTACCCTTTAAACAGGCAGAAGCCATCAATAACACACCAATATCATTGACCTCTCTGGGTAATTTGTATGCTTCTTGCAAGGCAGTCACATGCATATCAGGCTGCCTAGAAAAAGGGGCAGGTCATTATAAGTTCATATCTTGCTGAAGGGAGAAGAACCTGTTCTTTCAGATTCTGTAAGGAAAAGCTTAAACTAAAGTCTCTGTTCAAGACTTGAGTTACAGCCTACAGAGAATAATGCAATGTTAGTGAGAGGCTGCTGTGCCGTTCTCTGAGCAATACTCCTCTGCCACTCTGCTATTGTGACTGCAGCAAAATTTGTTTCACATTTTGCCTCATTTAAAAGCTAATTTTCAACATTTTGAATAGGAATTTTAGAAGTTAAAGAACTGACCAAGCAGAAGGGAAGAAAATAGAAGATGTATGCCAAATAACTGCTTGTCATCATTGCTTAATTTTCAGCACATCTCTATTTCTGCAAAACAGTGGATTTGATGCAGCATATGAAAAAAGTAACTTGACAGCAAATATGTGAGAAAGACTACAACTCAAAGAATAAAATCTATGCAAAGAAATGTTATTGAAAAAAGGCATGTTATGTTTATGGTGAAACTGAATAGGGAAAGATCATCTCGCAAAACTGGTGCAAACAACAGAAAAATCCACTACATTTTCAGATTTCATAAGCATCTCTTCCACAAGCATCAGCTTCCAAGCCACCCACCATTACTGGTAAAAAATCAGGGAACCTGAATAGTCTCAAATACTGAGAACAAAAAATTCCAGATGCTTTCTCCTTATTCATATGCCTTGTTTAGGCTTAGCAGAGTGCAACTAAAGACAGATCACGTGTTTACAACTCCTGCCTGCAATATCCCAAACAAATTAAAACACATGACCAGAAGAGATTCCATTATGAGGACAGAAACATGTGATAGGCAGGACCAAAGCAGAGAGCATAGTATGAAAAATAAGACTGTTATTCTTAAAATATCTTTCTGAAATCCTTGAGACTGAAGACTTTAAAAATACAATTTTGAGAGCAAGAGATGCAACCCTGTCCTGTCACAGGAAAAGGCGGTGAAGTTTTGAATCTCCTTCTGCTTTTTTTCCCTACAGAAGATTAAATGAGCATTTTATTCACATAGCAAAATACATACTGCTGTGGGGCAAGTGGGAATAGGGGAAGATGGAGGAGGATGTATCTTAGCTCAATGATTCTGCAACACTTTTGTGTGGACAAGACTGAAGAGAAAGGGAGTGAGCAGATCCATCACTGCCCACAGCACCAGGACTGCTACTGCCAGTGAAACAGTTGGGATGAGCCTCCAGTCTATTCCTCTTTTAGACTAAGCTAAATGAATTCTCCCTGTACGCCTTGAAAAATATTACAAAGAATGGGGAAGAACATCTAAAAGGGTAAAAAAGAAAAGACTCTCCATCAAATACTCTGATATAACTGAATGCCAAAAGATCAGTGAAAAATACTGGCACGCTCTGCTGAGGCAGGATGAATACAGTCAGCTGGCAAAGTAATTCATGAATTATTCACATGACTTAGGAATCCCCTGAAAAGTAAAGTTTTCAGCTGTTCAACAGGGAAAAACTAGCCAAATAAAAAGGACTTCAGGGATGTCCCCCTTAAAAACACATTGCAATTGAGTAGTGGAACCCACTAGGTATTTTTACACTGCACCATGCAGCCAAGTATTGTTCCTTCTCTTGCAACACCTGCCAGTTCAAATGAGCAATATCCTTTATGACAAGTGAAAGGCACACAGGACAGCTATTAATTGGCAAAGTGTTAGCATACCTCAGATTGTGAATAATTCCCAATACTTGCATTATGACTGTATTTCTTCTAGTCTTTTAATGACTTGTTCTCAAAGCTGCAAAAAAAACTTCACTTCAAACCCTACTGTCTTATCTTGCAATCAGTCCCGAGAGTGTATTCACTGGAGGCATAAACAGGTTTGATTGCCTGTGCAAGGCCTGAAACTTTCATCTTTTCAACAACCAGGTAAGCCAATTCCTGTTTATTACCAAAATATAAGAGAACAAGTAAGCAAACAAACAAAAAGAAACCTCCTGGAGACAATTCACTGTTACTTTGGAGAATACCTGTTGGGTTTTTTCCTCCATGAATATCAGAACCAGCTTTCCACTGATTCATTTTCACAATACCCACTTACATATTGGACAACTTTAAATGGTGTTAAATAATAGATACTGACATTTAAGACACATTATTTACAGATTGAAAGGAATGAGGTTAACTATGTTCAAGGTAAAATAAAGAATAATTATCTACTATGATTTTATTACCCAGATTAAATACTGGAGTCTTTACTTAATGATTTCCTGTGTGTTACCAAGAAGTTTATCTTCCAACTTTTTTAATGAGTAAGGTGAACCATAATGAGAAAATCAAGGACCTGAAATTTAAACTTTGATCTTAATTATATAGAAAAAATATGATAATCACTCTTTCAGGCAATTACTGTAGAGCTCTCTAACCTATAGCTACAGTGTATGTATTATATCAGAAGGAAACTGAGTGTGAAATGTATTAGTGGGTTAGGAGAACAAATAGAAGAAAGGAAGTGTTTTAATCTATTTAACATTTTATGGGCCACGCATCACAATTCTGGAAAGAAAAGTAGTGCTACTTGACATAACTGGTTTCTACACGAGAACTATCTGTTAGATAGTCCAGCCATAGAGATGGACATAAATTTTAACACAGCAGTACAAAAGATCTACCATTTAAGCATTGCAGCATGCTTTGCCACTGCTAATGGATAAATGTTCACAAAATCTTTATGATGAAGGTTACAGGATATTCAGGGCCTGGTCCTTGAGCTTTTGTCTACATGGAACTGTACTCAGTTCACACCCAGGTTTCACACCAGGACTAAATTTTACTGACAGGGTCCCTTCCAGGATTCAGCCTTAACACTCAGGCACCCTGGAGCCATGGGCTGGAAGTTCAAATTCACCTGCAGACATCCTTGCATGAACACAGAAGCCTTATTATAATCATGCACCTCTGAAATGGTTACTAGTTTTTGGTGCTTTGAAAAAAAAAAACAAACCAGGTAGCACCCAACTTCCTCTGCTTTGCCTATTTCCAAATTCTCAAATTCCAAATTTCCAAATTCTCTTAATGTCATTGTAACCCTATTGATCCAGAGAGAACATCAACACCGCACAGAAGGGTTTCTGCTAGTGAAAACTTACAGTAAAATGATGAATTTCAGTCATAAAAAGAAAGATTTTATTCTGAGCCAGTGAAACCAGCCACCAGCACAAAAGTTCTGCAGACATGAGACCACATAGGCAAGCCAGATTCTGGCAAAATGCAAGACAGAGGGAAGATCAATCCTCACCAGAGCCTTGGAGTGACTCAGGAGCAGTGATGCAGCCAGTCAGTCTGTTAGGTCTTATATGCCATATCTACCCTCCAGCTAAGGGGACCAAGCCTACTTGCAGTTAGAAACATTTATGCACTTAACAAGGCATTTAATTTGCATTGCAGAGACCTATTAGGT
The DNA here is from genome assembly GCA_013399695.1 of Formicarius rufipectus. Lineage (NCBI taxonomy): Eukaryota > Metazoa > Chordata > Aves > Passeriformes > Formicariidae > Formicarius > Formicarius rufipectus. The sequence continues at coordinate 1,518,393 of VXAU01001192.1, forward strand.
GAATTTCAGGTTTAAACTCATTCTCTTTTCCTTCCCTTCCTCCTGCCTTCCCTCCCTCCTCTCTTAAACCCCTGTCAAAATGCAGTGCTACTGAGATGAAAAGCAAAACCCACTTATCTGCTAATGCTCTGCTTTTCCAGATAATGTCTTCTCTTTATATACATTTAAATGCATGTTGCCTGGATTAAGATGTTATATAGAATCTGCTTTCTGAGAAATGGACATACAATGAAGTCAACACTCATAGGGACATTGGTAAGCACTGTTTCTCAAACTTTCAGTAGCTGGATTATAATGCCAATTGCATCATGTCTGAGAACGTAAGAAAACAAAGTAGGTGCAGCTGAACAGTATGAAAGACAGTGCTTATTATCAGCCATTAATTCTTGTCTAGCACTTCCAGCAGTAGGAACAGGGTGTTTCTCCATCAGTCCCAAAAGTACCACTCTGGGAGTCAGGAAAGCCAAATATGTTGGAAATGATAATATCTATACAACTAATCAGTGTTCCCTATAAAAGTTACATGTTTCTCCTTGGACCTGAATACTTTCCTTTTTTTTTGGGTTTTTTTTTGGGTTTTTTTTGGTTTTTTTTGAAAGTAGTACTTCTGATCATGAAATAAACCTTAAGATGTCAATTTGGAGCTGTGTGGGTCAAGAAATCACACCCAACACACCCACAGATACCCTATCATACTTTCTCAAGAGCTAGGCAGAATTTATTAGGCACAAATAATAATCCCACAAGGGAAATTCTCATAACTTCAGCGACAGTTTTCAGTTTTATATTTCATTTGGAGACTTATTTAATAGGAAAAGGAATTGCTGGCAACCTTAGTTTAAAGTCTGTAAAAAGCTGTTGAAGAAATATAACTTCTTTCTCTTCTAGGGAAGAGGAGGATACAAAACATGTTATATTACACGAGCCAGGAGAGATTTCAAATTTTCAGTTTCATGTTTCATTAGTGTGTAGGGTTTTCTAAAACTAACCCCTGCTAAAGCTAACATTGAGATTTTGGTATTGCAAAGGTAAGTAAGTATCTGACTGAAAAGAAGCAAACTCTCCATGCTGTAAATGTATATACAACAATTTGTACTGATAAGTTGATGAATTTCCTTTTAGTTCCACATGCCCATTATTAAAAAAATTATAAGACATATCCATACATTATGACTTGGCCACATTAGTCACTCATTGGATACCCAGAACTTTTATTAAGTTTGAATTCACACCTTGCCTCAATACTGTTCTCAGTTCCTTCAACTCTCCTTTCAAAATAGGATTTCCTTTACTTTTCTTTTTTCCTTTTTGTGTAATTTCTGACCTTGGACTTCCCATGTTTCTGATCCTTCCCTTTTGTAGGTTCTACATGAGTAAATAAGCTCATACTTTAGCACAACTGTATATGGCAGACTAGTATACTTAAAAAGGGAAGCATTACACTGCCATCACCTTAGTGAGTCCTCACTCACAGCAAAAGGAATAAGCACAAGTGTTTGCAAGTTCCTGCAGTGCTGCTGGGGTCAATTCAGAGAGTCAGTTTGCCTTTGGCAAACTTATAAGAGCTGCTTAAAATATAATCATGCTTCCAAGATCATGCAAGCAAGTACTTCAAAGAGGAAATAATATCAGTGTCATGTTTCACTGCAAGAAAAACGTGTTAAACCAATTAAAGCAGGGAGGCTCCATAACTGCAGATAAATACAACTGAAAAATCTGAATTTTTAAACAAAAAAGAAGCTTAGAAACAGCAGTTTTATGCCTCTATGTCCTCTTATTTAAGATCTGATCTGAGTAGGGAATTTTGGATCAGTCAGCAGCTCAAGCTTGTGAATTTGACCTGACACCAACAATAAGGATCTCTGCTGTCATTAAGGGGAGCTTTGCTCCAAGTGATACAGCTCAGGAAAGTGGCATTTTCATGAATTTAGCAGTTCACTTTGTGACTGTAATTCACATCAATGCCTTCCAGATGGGACTGGAGGAAGATCTGTAGATACAGGAAAGCCCTCTACACCCATGCTGAGTTCAGGTGGAGAGAAAGGAGTGGTGCCCTGAACTGGCTATCCCCAGCAGGCTGCAGGCACACTCATGCCTGCTCTTTTCCTCTGCTACACACTGTGTAGACAAGCAACTTAAAAGCTGACTGTCTCTGCAAGAAACATACACCCTATTTCTTTTTTAAAAGAGCAGCACAGGTGGCCAGGGAGTTCCACCTTCCTCCCACAGAGGTTTTCTACAAACATCAACAGACTTCGGATCATACTTATAACACCTCCAGCCATTGATGCTCCAAAATAATTTTTTATTCTTTCCAGTGTCCCAAAAAGCAGTTTTGCTTTATGTATCTTAAGTGAGTCCCTCTCAGAAGCTCTACCCATTTTTATCAGGGATAAAAAGGAGCATATGCTCTGAGAGAGATCCTCTGTGGGTAGGATCAGTATGGGTCCAGGAAAGTGCAGAACTACTCACACATACAACCATCAGAAGTGCAGGTGTCTCATGTACATAAAAGTACAGAGATGCAGAGTTAGGTTTGATGAGCTCAAAAAAACCCCCCAGGCATCTCTACCAGACAGCACCTACCACAAAGTCTTCTTGAGAACAAACCTTTTGATTTATCAACTCAAATCCATGAGTTAACTTTCCTATACAAGGTAAAAAAAATAAACCATTTTCTCATTACAGGGTTAAATGCTTTCTATGACGAATTTTTTAATTACTTTGTGTGATTCTGCACAGATACTTACATTATTAATAGAAGGGCATACTGGTTTCGATCTGTGAAATCTTTTGGCAGTGACAACTGTAAAGGGAATTCTTTTAAGAAAAGAGAGAAACATTAAAGGCTGGTAGTTACACAGATGAAAAACATTAACATTGCAAGAATGCTTTTGGTTTGCTAAAATAACATTTTGCCAGATTTACCGTAATCCTCAATGTGAAGCATTTTGATTTCAGTCTTGTAATTCTTTTTCTTAAAAAGAGCTTCTTTCAACATAGCATTATTTTCCAAAATATAAAACTCTAGAAAACAGAAAGAAAAAGCATGTTGAAAGGGATGGAGAACCATCACACCAAATATAAATCAAAAGTCAAAAAGATTAAAGAAAACATGTGCAATGATAAACCCCATGAATTAATTCCTTCTGTAAACAGTTTTTTATAATGCAACTACTTTGCAATTCAGGAACTGAGAAACCAGTTAATTCAAAAGATACACATCTAGTCCATTTTCTGGCTTTGGCAGAGTTTGCTTTCACTAAACACTACCAATGAAATTGCTGATGACCCAATGAAAACTGGTGTCTCTGAGAAATACTAACAGGGGCTCTCACAGCAAAAGGCTGCTCTGCTGGGCAATACCCTGAGCCTCCTGCAGGCATCCTTCTCAGCCCACCCCTTCTAAGGCAATATTTAGCCAGCACAGCTCTACGTGGTCACTGCATCCCCTTACCTATCTTCTGCACTTCAACCAAGAGCAGGACATCAGCTTGGTTTAAAGCTGCAGTCACATTAGAAGGAACCCTTTTACACATGAAAGAAGGACTAATTTGTACTTCTTTCTTTTTTATTTTTTACTCAAATTACTGATCTTGCTTCCAAAAGTTTTATGTTTTCAATTAAATAATTAACTCTTCACTTAGGGCCGAAACTGGATAATCTAGGGAGAGAATGTTTGTTCTGGGCAGTCAACCAAAACGGAGCAATTATAGTCTGAAGATGGAACAACTGAAGTAATCCTCAGTAATTCTTTTATGAATTGAAACAGATAATCTAAATCTTTCCCTGAAACATTAATGTAAATTATATCTCTTTTTATTTGGCTTCTTGTTGTTCCAACAATGTCCCTCTATCCTGACTTGCTCTGCTTTAAGATTCTGCACATTAACTTCTGTTTCAGTAATACACTACCAACAGTATTTTAGATGAAGATAATAGAGAAGGTCTGTCTTCACAGAACTGAGGAGCTCTACAGAAGTCAATGAATTTACTTTGAAATAACCCCCCCTGAGCTGGATAAAAACTCCCTGCCTTCAGTGTACTCTGGCACTGAACTCTGCAAACATGAACATTACAAAAGGAAGCCAAAGAGCAGACATTAATTAACACTATTGATCAGTGTGCTACTTCAACATGCATGATTAGTCATGCCTGAATAGCGAGCGGCCCGTGGAAAAGGAGATGCAGACAGGTACACTTTAGGACTTCTGGATTCTGGGGAAAATCCTGAGGATAATACAATTAATGAAATGAGGATATGGAAGAATTGGTTTAGTGTTTTTGAGTGGAAATATGTTCCCTACTCCTGTAATCCACACCCTCAGGCTCGTGGGTCACTGTGGAATTGGAGGTAGCAGAGTTGTTACCTCTGCTGCTCCTCAGGAAGACCTAGGTGAGGAAAATTCTGCTGCTGAAGGACAGTCTGCCATTACAAAGCACCTCAAGAAGCCAGGAAACAGCAACAGATTTGATGTCAATATACAAAAGCATAATGAATAAAACTTAGCAAACAGAGGTATAGAATACCCTCCTCAAAATCCGTTTTTACTGGATTGATTTTCATTGAAAATGTCAATGGAGTCGTTCTGGTTTGAAAAACATAAGATAAGGACCAAGTTCAGTGTATGTTGGTCAGCTTTTATGATCAGTCATCCAAGGACTATACCTTATTTCAACATAATTGGACTGTTAACTTTAAAAATATCTCTAAAAATACAAAAGTTGTATTGTAATGGCAGCATGAATTACATAGGAAGTGAAAACCAACCTGACACCTCATTTACTCAGGTCTAAACAGAAGATGAATTATATACATTCAGTATAAAACACATTTGGAAAGCCTGGGAAAGTTTCAGTAATTTGATCAACCTATTTTCATATCATTTGCTGATGTGGATGTTGCTAAAAGGTATTTAATCTAACTTTATATGAATGAGCTGTTAGTTTTCATGTACTTTCAATGGCCTTTCCCATCTCCCACACTCTCCAAAACAATCAGGGATGGCAATAAAATTTAAGTAGTTCATAAGGAATACTCACTTGCAGTATTACTTGTACTGTGCACGCTAACGACTGGAATGCCTGGTCCTGTTTGGAGGAGAGAAGAAAAACAGAGGCAGTGTAGGGCAGTCAGTGCTCAGCACTTCAGTGACACAGAATGACAGCACCAGTTGCCACATAAGAGAATCACAGAATCACAGAATCAACTGGGTTGGAAAAGACCTCCGAGATCATCGAGTCCAACCTTTGATCCAATTCCAGTCCCTTTACCAGATCATGGCACTGAGTGCCACGTCCAACCTCAGTTTAAAAACCTCCAGGGATGGTGAATCCACCCCCTCTCTGGGCAGGCCATTCCAGTGCCTGATCACTCTCTCTGTAAAGAATTTCTTTCTAATATCCAACCTAAATTTCCCCTGGCAGAGGTTAAGCCCGTGCCCCCTTGTCCTATTGCTGCTGCCTGGGAGAAGAGACCAACCCCCACCTGGCTATAACCTCCCTTCAGGGAGTTGAAGAGGGTGATGAGGTCACCTCTAAGTCTTCTCTCCTCCAGACTAAACACCCCCAGCTCCCTCAGCCTCTCCCCATAGGACTTGTGCTCAAGTTCTTTCACCAGCCTCGTTGCTCTTCTCTGGACAAGAGAGATCCTGGAAGCTCCATACACACACTTCCCTTAAAACACTGCAGTAACTCCACTGGTGCCTCTTGGGAAAGACACAGATTAGTCTACAGTACCAAAAAAGTGTGAAACAGATGCCTCCTGCCTGCTCAGCAAATAGACCAGACCCTGCACCCAGAAGCAGAACTTTTTTTTTTCTTTAATTTTCATATTTTACATTTAAGTGAAGAATAAAAAAAATATGGAGGCACTTAATAGCACTGTCTAAAATAAAACAATTTGACATTCAGAAACAGTAATTTAGGTTGCCTGGGAAGTGAATTAATGATAATATTCACTTATATTTTCTATGGAAAAGCTATAGAGGTGTTGAAAAATTTTCACATATTTCACTTTACTATCTGCAGTTCCTTTGCTATGCCAACTCTGCAAAACCAACAGCATCATAGTTAAATCTAGGTGTAATTTCATCTAATCCTATTTCAGACACTATATTTCTACTGTACCACTAAGAAACTAAAAGCACCAGGAATAATTCTTCATGTCAACAGCTACTGAGCAAATGCACAAGATGGTATGTGAAACTGGGATGACCAAGGATTCACCATATTCAGAAGCAGAGCTGAGTTTGCTGTCCCTGCTCTCAGGACTCTTCTAATGAAAACTTGTAAAAGAAAATATGGTGTTCCCACTCCCAACATGGAATTTGCACACAAGAAGCTTAGTTTTACCTTAGTGAGAAAAGAGTTTGAATTACCAGCAGTCAGTCTCTATTGGGGTAGGGAGAATGATGTAGAAAAGCTCAAGTCCCTGAGGACCCCACAGCAGATGAAGGCACGGACCCTCTGAAATTAGGAGTTACAACTCCCCTTTTTTTGAGAAAAAACAATTCCCTGTGAGAGCAGTTCAGTGACAGAGCATAATTTATGTGTTTTGAGAGGTTGTCTTTCTCAATTAACTATGGCATGAGCCTAGGGAAATGCAAAAACCTCAAATAAGTAGCATGATGCCATTTACAGCCTCCACTGAAGATTTTTTTATCGGTTTCATTCAGCCTTAAGAGGGGCTATTGACAAAAATGTTCCAGATAGACTGCTGAGAAATCACAGCTTTCTGCCTTAGCTCTTCAAGAAGATAATTTCTTCAGATGTCTCTTTCTTTTCCTTTGTTTTTTGCCTTTTTTTTCCCCTTCCTCAGCACTTTTTACTTCTGAATTTGTCATTTTGCTTTAAATTGTTATTTAAGAAATACCATTTTTGAGCGGGAGAGCACTGATATTTTCTGGGCCAGCTCATTACAAGATGGGAGGATGATGACAGATTTTGAAAAAAGGGAGATCTTAGTAGATTAAAATGCCTATCAGAAAAAAAAAAAAAAACAAACAAAAAAACAAACAAGCCAAACAAAAAACCAGACCTATGTTACAGGTGCTGTGTCACAGCACATCAGAACTAAGCACAGCATCTGGATTTCCCATTGACTTCCTTTTACCAACCCTAAACCCACAGCTTCTTTCCTGCTCTATAAAAGGGGAAAAACAATTACACTCTTTGGGAACTATCTTATTTGAGTGGAGAGATTAATACCTGTTAGAGTTTATGAAGTGCTAAAGGAAAATTCCCCGAGCAATGTGGAAAATAAGTCCAAAGGATGCACTTGCCAAAACTGAAAGGCCGTAGAGCCAACCCTCCAACTATCAGGCTAGAAATACCTCCTCACCCAGGAGAGTCTCTGAGGATGGACACAACTGCAGTGCTGAGACAGATCTCCTGGCTGAGGGACACTGAGGAGGACAAGCTACCCTAATAAAGGTGCTTATGGGTAAACAGGAGGTGGAAGAACTGAAACTTGTATAGATCAAAGTAGTTCAGAGCCCCCCAGAGCCAACTGCTTTTGTACCAATTGGGCAAGGCTTTTTGTTGTGCTGCCATGTGTCTCCTGCAAGCACTTCATCTCACGCTCCTACAAGCAGCACCCTGCAGAAGACTTTTGATAGCTGTTCTGAGGTGATGTGGCCATCGACTTTGATGCTGTTCAACACCCAATCCAGCAGAGCTGTGGCAGGACACGGGGCCACAGCACTGCTGGAACCGCCCGGCTCTGCTGAAACACCGAACAGCTCACAGGGTGACAAGGTGACAACTATATGCTAGAGGGAGGAAAAGCTTCATGACAGTGATTTATCATCCTTGCCCTCCACCAGCAGCTTGGGGCAGTTTGCTGGTTGCAACTCAGTAGGTTTAATCCTGGGAGGATGATCTACAGCCTTACCAGCTCAGAGAGCCCAACTACCACCTCCAAAGTCACTGAGAGTCATGGGATTATGAGAACAACCACGCACAACTTCCTGCCAGCATCCACTTTTTATATCAAAGGAACACATTAAAAAATACAGGCTGAATATACTTTGCTAAAATAGTAACAAGAAGCTGTCCTTTTTGACCCTGGCATGCTGCTGATTCAGGGAAAAAAAAATACCTTCCCAATTTACCAACCCTTCCTCTTGCAGGTATCTGAGACTTACCCCATAGGGGCTATAACGAGAACAAGGGAAAACTCTGCTTAAAGCATGAGGAACTCATTACTAGGGCAGTTTTTACTCACATATGGACCTCAGGATTAGCTCTGTTAACTTCTGCTGCAGATTTAACCATTCAGCTTTTATATTTCTTTTTCTAATCACCTCTGTATTGTAGGTGCATTTACACAATAAAAAAAAAAAAAAAAAGAAAAGAAAAGAAAAGAAAAGCCTGAAAAATAAACTCAAACCTCTTATTTTAGCCAATATATATTCATAGTTTGTTTGTCTGGATAGATTTAATGCTCAAGCTGGCGGATATTTTGTTTTTGTGCAAAACAAGAAAGTAGAGTTGCAAAAAAAAAAAAGAAAAATGCATGCAAACAAAATGGGTTATTCATATGTATTACAGATGAATTGTGTTCTACTCTTTTCAGACTGATTCTAACTTTGCAAAAATACTGGGAGGACAGTGACTATAAAATATTGCAACTTTCAAGGACAACAGGTCTAGCTATACACTTTATTATCGATTGTCTCATCCTTTTCTGAACCTTTTTTTATAATCTTACTTATTTATCCCTGTTTATTTCCTGGGTGTAACTTCTAAATTTCACAGTGTGGGATGGTTCTAGCTTTTGGTTTATAGAGAAACTGTGACCCAATTGGTGCCATTTATGCTACTGAATGCAGCTAAAAATTAAACATGAGGAGTTATTTATTGCAGTTGTATTGATAGAGAGGATCTGTGGATTAAACCAGATATGGTTTTGCTAGATGCACACACACACACACATATGGGAGTCAGTGTGTGAAGACACACTGTGCACACATATGAGTACACACAGAGAGAAAGAGCACTGCAGAAAGCAGGCCCCCACTTTTAATCCAGGTAAGAGTCCCACAAGGTCAATCCCAACACATAAAATAACAAAGCTGTTACAAAAAAGCTGTTACAAACCACAGTACCATCACCATAAATTCCAAATTTTTTGGTGAAGGATTTTTTTTTAAGGTGAATTTAAGTCGATGTCCTTTACTTTGAGAGAATGGTTAGGACTGGAGCAGCTTTCTGCAATGACACAGGACAACTTTACTTAGTCTTGGAGTAGGCTCTGTACAGAACTTCTAGTGATCCCCCACTGAGCTAAATGTTAAACTCTAGCCTAATGCCCTTCTCAAGGAAATACATTAACTCAAAAGCAAACATGGCACTATTACACACTGTGCATTTGACTCACCTTTACAGTGCAGCAGAAAATGCCTATTCAAGGGGCTAAACTTTGCACTGAAGTATGTGCACTGGTCTTTCAAGAAGTTACATGAGAGACACTGACGGGTCAGTGATCCCACCGTTGATACACTGGGAAAAAGATCGATCAGAAACATTTCACATTGGAATAAAATACACTAAACAAAGAATTAGCATATCAGAGTGATAGAATTTGTTTTAATCCTCAGACTTGCCAAAATACCACTGACTCATTTTGTTCCTGATGTAAACTGTTTTCAGATGACTCCATGGACTGCTGTGCTGTTAACTGGGCAATGTGGACAGGATCCAAAACCTGCCCAAAGCAAGACTGGGATGCAATAAGTAGCAGTCTGTGGGGTAACAGCATTAGCAGGACACCATGAAAAGCCTCATTAACTTCAGATTTAAGCACTGAGGTTTGTGTAAGGGTGAGGGGCTTTAAGTTATATGATTAAACCCTCTACATATTTTTATTTAGAAGACCTTCATTACTTTTAAAACACAGACATGATAAATGCTTGCATTTAGGTTTAGCTTTTTACATGATTATAAAGGACTCGTAAAGACATAATTGGTAAATACATTCTGTGTTAAAATCTTTTCCATTTTTCAGGAAATGTAAAATATTGTTTGCATACTTAATTCTGAAAAGCTGTGATTCTTTCTTTGTTACAGGTCAAGCATACTAATTGTTACACAGTATAAATGATTATCCAAGCACTACAGCACTTACAGCTTGAATGAAGAAGCTGAAAACACAGCCCCATGTACTTCTTACCTATGTAGTTGTCTTCCTCTTGGGGATTCCTCAGTGCTTAAGAAATAACTGTGCCCAAAAGAAGAACAAAGTTAAGCTCAGTTTGGTAAACTGTCTGATGTGAGTAGTGTTTAGGGAAATGAGAGACACCATAATTAACATTTTATAAAATTAAAAATTCCCAAATATCCATGAAGATAAAATACTGACATACAAACCTAAACTCAGACTGAGTATACAGAGTAGTTAATTCAGATGGTATAAGATTTTAACAGTGATTAACACAGTATTTTATGGTTTCTGTTTCTTTCCTGTAATACACAGGAGCTCCAGTAGCAACCAGGATGCCTTTCTGCATATTACAAGTACAGAAGAGAAACTTTCTCCTTCACTCCAAGAGTTTGCAATAGAAATTCAAGTGGTAGATAAAGGTCACAATTATGAAATTATGTCACGTACTACAATAGGTTTTATGATACCCAGAAGCCTTTTGAGCTGTAGGAAAACTTTTCCTCCTATCTGGTTTGAATGGGTGGAAAGAGACTGCCTAGTAAAGCCCCTGCAAGAACAACAAGACAAGCCCTTGGTGTTTCCCAGGTGAGATTTTCACAAAGTTTCTGCTTGTTAGGCAGGAGGAGGCCAAGGAAATCCTGTCAAGATGCTGAGAGCACCACATGCAGTCTGTCTGCACAGCTCTCTCAGCAGGCTCAGTGCATCCACACCTCATTTTTTCACCTGAGCCTGAAGAAGTATCCAGAAATTACCCACGGATACAGTTTTCAGAACTCATGGAAGGACTCAAAAAAGGTTTTCTCCAGTCCTAGTGGAGAAGATGGGCCTTGTTGCAACCTCAAAAATGTCGTAGCTGTAATATTTATTCAAAAGAAAATGAGAATTAGATATGTCTGTTTATTTTTTGTCATGGGCAGATAGAAGTGAAAACTAAGCAAGATCCACTGAAGTTATGTGGACCCTTCAGACATTTTGTGTCTTCCCCAGAAGCACCATGTGTGTGCTACATTTCCTTCCACTGTAACATTAAGATGGGCTTTGGAAAGATTTCTCTGTGAGCAAGCTCTGTGAGAATCAGGAGTTCTCATAATCTCTAAATAATTTGAATTTATGAGGTTGAATCCAATCCCCCAAACTCTGAGGCCTTATGCAATAACCAAACAAGGATGAAAACTGAATGTTTGATGTTCCATCAAGTACCAAAAATTCACTATGACTCCTTATCTGGATTGCAGGAAAGAAGTCACCAAAATGTTATTACTGCTGCATTGTGTGTTGATTTCTTTTATTCAGAAAAATACAGTGAGTCAAGTGATGTCATGGTGTGCTTCTTTTCCCTCTGCATAAAAACACACAGTAACAGAATGGCAGATAAATTGTCTTACAACTGCACTTTATGCACTCAGGTGTGTCAGAGTTAAGGTAACGCTCAAAAATGAAAGAAATATTGTTATTTAATTTCAGATATGCTGTTTCCAGTTAAAAGGATTCCACTTTAATAACTCAGATATTTGCATAAATAAATACAGAGAATAGTGCTTACATCTTTTGAGTATTTTCATCATACGCCAGTATTTTGATAACTTCCCAGTTTCCTGATGTGAGGTGTCTCACACTGATTTGTTCACTTTTAGCCTGGAGAGAGATGGGAAACATTAACTTTCACCCTACTGTTACATTTTTCTTTGTCTAGAAGGATTGTCTGCACATGCCATTACTGATTACAGCTTTTAAACTTTAATATGCAGCATAACATCTTTAAATCACTAACCTCTTATTTTGACAGGCCTGAACCTCAGTATTTCTGTCCCTCTCAGATATAAACTTTTCAAAATCACGAAAGGAATGTCAGTTTTCATCACTAGTTTTCTTTCAGTTGCCCATATGCCAAAAAACAATGTAAGTCCTACACGTCAAGCTAAGGATCCTGTCATTACCCATACTTGTTTTTCTTAGTGTCTCTTTCCTTCACTGTGGCATTCCAGGGAATTCTCAGACCCCTGAAGCCAAAACTCGGTTTTCAAACTCAAGACACCCTTTGTAAAGAAAAAAGATGATACTTCAGCTTGTATTTCAGCTTTAGTGGGCAAAATAGAGCATCAGGAGTTACAAAGGATGTCAAGTGTAGGATCTTGGTGCTTTCTGGCCTTCGTGGTCTGTGATCCTGGAGCACCAGTCCATACCTAATCACCATGGTCTCAGTGAACATGTGGCCCTCAAAAAGTCATAAAGGCAAAAAGGTTGGCTTTTTTTTTTTGTTGTTGTTGTTTTGTTGTTTTTTTTAAATTCATGTATTTCTGAACTGTACCTCGAGCTCTAGATGAACAGCAGCAATAACTAGAAAGCAGAAAATGCTCAAGGAAACCTTTGAGAAGGCAGAACAAAGTCCCTTAGAATTTTTTCTAACAGGCCCACAAGGAAAGAATGAAGTAGTAACTGTATGATCAGACTTCCAAATACCAAATGAAATCAGGACACTGTGCTAGGTGCTGTACATATGCTTGTCATGAGAGTTCCCCATTCAGGAAGATTGTGATATTCAGTGTTGTCTCCAGGAATGATTAAAGCAAGTATTAGTGATTTATTATAAGTGACTATTTCTTCTCTCTCATGAGAGAAGCTGCAACAATTGAAAGAGATATTTAAATATTAAGATCACAGAATCTAACAAGAAGTAGCAATAGGAAATCCAGCCAAGCGTTAATAAACATGGTTATTTTTCAAGGTTACAGCCATAATACATAATTTATGAAGCTTGCAGGAAGTTATCGCCTTGATCCATTAAAGTAACTTTATAATTCTTATTTTGTGGTTAGGAAAAAAGAGACTTGCTACAGTTGCTAAACTCCATGAAAGAAATTTCTAGACATATAAGATACGATTCAATCCCATTTGGACATTATTTTCTTTTAAATATTTCATAAGTTACTAAAAGCATTTGAAAACAAGAAACCACAACCCCACCCCTCTGCATCCAGACAGTAAATTGTGATGGGCAGGAACCTTTCAGACAGTAACATCCACTTGCATGAAGATTTAATTAGCTGCTTCTGCTAACCTGCTTCGTTTGTGTCATTGACACATGCTTTTTGGAGAATACAGTCAAAGAAATGCAGCCTGTAAAAGACCAGCATTTGTCAGCATTTGTTGCAAGACTGACAAATCGGCCTCAGTGACCAAGTCAAAGTGACCCAGTAAAATGCACTTCTTTGTCCCTGCAAGTTCACTGGTGGCTCAGTGTTTTCACTTCACCGCAGGCTGGTTTCTGTGAATGAGCTGGTATCTGGACCGAGTAGCACAGGGAAGTATCAGGAACCCAAATGCCAGTGTCACCCAAGCTCCACCACAGGGGAGCTGTGATCACCTGGGTGCCCACCCAATGATCTGCCGACTGCTTTGAATTCTGCAGGGCACCTGCTACGCTGCTGTGGCTCTCACAAGGTGTGACAAACATCTAATGTGACAAGAGACTTTATGTGCAATGCCTAATATACTTTTTATGCCTCCATGTTTGCTTTAGAAATAATGGACATTCAGATTAATGCAGTGTGTAAAACACATCACATAAACACACTTCCTGTCCTTTACTGCTCTGTATCAGCCCCATTACCACTCAGAATGTTGCTTACTGATAAATAATGCCTGATATATGGGACATCACTTTTCCTTCTTCTCAGGAGTAGCCACATACTTAAAGCCAAATTTGTCATTGGTTATACCACTCAGATTTGTTTATTCATGCCGATGGCAGTCAAAATAGAAGGACTGCTTAGTTTTGGAGCTGTGCAGTAGCCAGGGCTCTAAATCGGCCTAAAATGGGCAGAATACTAAACCCTGAAACACAAGCTTGACTTTAAACATAATTCTGATGAAATTGTGTGAAGATGTGTTTAAAAGTAGGTATATATTTAATTAACTTATTGCTTAAGAATGGGCTTAATTTTGCTTTAATATTTTCCTGAATTAGGATGAAGTTTCCTGGGATTTTCAATAGTGACAAATGTCAGAGCCTATAGGCTTAAGCCAAATTTGATTCTATCCCTAACATCCTTGGGAATGTTGCAAGTTAACTTTCAGATCTAGATCATTATTATTTATTGTATTTTAAAGATACTTATTCATATTGAGAAAGATACCAAAGTAAGACTTGATTGACTAAATAGTTTTTCTCTGGTGCAAACTTTTAGGTGGTTATTATATTAATACACCTTTACCAGCTGTCATCTGACTTTCTGTTTTCTTCAGAAGATAGAATTTGACATGTCTTTGATCTCTTTTATCTTCACTGACTCTTTCTTGATATATTTACTCTAGTGAATGAGTATCCTCATCCTTGCTTCTTCAGGTTAAATTTTCATTAAAGTTCTTTTGTTCTTCTTCTGTCTGTAGCAGAATGTGAACATATTTCAGACTTACTAATGTTCATACCAGAACACTGTCTTAAAGGCAGATGATAGAATTTCCTGGTGCCAAGTGTGCTATTTTGATGTTTTGGGTACAGTGATAATCCCTCCTATGTCATATGGCTCTGCTAAAGTACCTGGATTAATGCTCTGCTGATTTAAATAGATGCCTTGGAGTGTTCTGTTCCAGGGCATAATTTCCTTTATTAGTTCATCACAACTTCATATTGGTGACCTTCAAAGTCATAGTGCAAATATATCTTCTTTCAGATTCCTCTTTGGAAAAAGTAATGACCCTGGGAAATGGAAGGCACTGAAAAATGTTGCAAAGGGTAATAAAAGAATCCTAACTTCCACAAAATTTTAAGTTTGGGTATTGCCTTCTTTTACTGTTGTGTGTAAGGTCAGACTCTGAAAAGACATTTAAAATTATACTTATGCATGTACAGTGCATACAGAGAGGGTGGAATTAATGTCTCTACAGGTCTCTTGAATTTCCATGGCTGTAAAACATTATTATTGACAGAAGAGTCTAACAAGAAAACTTCTCTGCTTGCCTACAGAGGTAGAAAGAAAACATGAAACCTTCCAGAGAAAGTACTTGGGAAGTACCTTCCATTTAGTGAACAGAAAGGTCTAAGTAGAGAGAGAAACCTTCACATATTCTGGAAGAAGTTATAAATATGTCCTCTCTGCACCGAGTGACAACCTGGGCAGGACAAATGATGACACGAGTGTTCAGACTCCAACAAAGTGAAAACCTTTGCCTGGGTCTTGTGTCCTCAGTAAAAGTCCTAGATGTCCACTAAGATATTAAAAACAGCCTGAGGGAAACCCTTACCTGCACAATGAACATGGCTATGTGGTGAAACTCGCCCCGGCCTCCCTGCTTCACTGGGACAGTCATGAAGAACTTACTGCCATCCTTGGAGAAAACCGGCTCTTCGTTCTGAAAACGTGAGATCGTGTCAGCTTGTCACACTTCCCATCAAACCTCACAACAAAAGATCAGCTTGAGTGTTTTGTCTCCTTGGTTTTGGTTGTTGCTGTGCTCATCAGCCAACTGGAGAAAAATCCTTAGGTTTTAAATACATTGAGCTAAGACGACCAAAACTGTGATGGTTAAAGCTCAAAGTGCAGTCGTGCCCTAAAGCAGTGGTTACAGCCCGTGGCAAACTCCCTCACAGGGAAACCTCTGCTAATCTCACCCCTAATGCAGGGGGGCTTTCCAGGATACTCCTCTTTTCAGACCTGCAATTTTTCACAGAAGTAAATCCCACGAATGATGAGGAGCAACAAAATTTTCAGTGCTCTGGACCCAGTGAAACATTACTAAGTATAAGCTTAACAATCATTGAATTTGGATAAAGTTCCACTTTAAAAATAAGCACATCGAAGTGATATCCTGAATCAGGGTCTTACAATGAACTGTAGTGTGATGTGACACCATCTCTCCATGTCTAACTTCACACAGAAATATTAAATGAAAATGGCTTGCTATAAAAGCATAGTTTTTTTGTTAAAATGATTCCTCATTTGCATGCTGCAAAATGATGCCTAAAATGTATTTTAAATAGAATGTGCTCCATCCATTTACTGGGCAGCACTTCTGAAGCTACGAAAATGGAATCATTTGCTGACATATTAATTCAACATATTGTTCTGGGTGCAAATTTAGAAACATTATACTTATGTATTCCAATTATAGCCCATCTGACCTCTAATCTTTGAACTTCTTTGGGTTTAATTTGATGAGGTTATTTTTCAATCAGAAAAAAATCAGGACAGTATATAGAACATGCCTGGAATGGGATTCAACTGATCTGTCTTTAACCATCCCAGAGACAGGCAGTTAATCAGCTGGTCATCTAAGTGCTTACTGAACTGAATGCAGACAGATTGGAAACTGAAGAGAATATTGCCT
This sequence comes from Formicarius rufipectus, assembly GCA_013399695.1. NCBI lineage: Eukaryota > Metazoa > Chordata > Aves > Passeriformes > Formicariidae > Formicarius > Formicarius rufipectus. Next base: position 1,534,885 of record VXAU01001192.1, read on the forward strand.
CCAAAACCCTCACAGGTGTCTCAGGATTTTATTAGTTTATAAAATGCCACAAAATTAAACAAAAATTACAATGAAACAATTACACATTATACACACAGAAACAGCATTTATACTGTACCTGTTTAGGAAGCCACAGGTCTGACTGCATTTCATATTTCTAAAACAAAACCAAAAGAATTGCTTTTATTGAATATCTATGGAACAAAAATATTTCACATATTCAGCAAAAGACCTTTAGGTATTTTATGTTCTGTGGGTTTTTTTTTTTGTTGGTTTTTTTTTTTTGTTTTGTTTTGTTTTTTTGTTTTGTTTTGTTTTTTTCCCTACTGTGCTACCATCTTGACGTCCCTTTGTTGGCACTTGCATTGAAACAAATGATAATTTAACTACAAAGTCAGCTGCTTTATTCAGTTTTTGGTAGAACACCACAGGGGACCCAAGAATGCCATTTTCAGTCCTTTCTGATTAGCTATCAAGCTTTACACAGGCAGTTCTATTTGTTTTTTTTACCTCTAGGCATCATCTGACAAGTGGATATTTTAGGTCCTTCATCAACACTGGGCAAACAGCCAGCATCAATCTCAAATTGTGAGACCTTTTCAAATCAAAATCCCTTGTTTTAATGGGTTGTAGTGTGGCATTGGGGATGAGAAAAAAAAATAAATATAAATAATTCTTTTTTATTGTTCATACTCATATTTCACATCATATTCACTTCATATTTCACATCATGTCAACTGAAAAAAAACAACCCAAATATCACACACACATTGTTGAAAAAAATATATAATATACATCAATTGTTGAAAATTGTCATAGCCACACTGAAGTAATGAAAATTTATTAGCTACAGAAGCATCCGTACATATGTGGCCTGAGAAATGAAAATCTGTAGCTATTACAGCAGCTGGTTTTATGCAGTACTTTCTGAAGCTGAGAAGATGTGCAAAATGCTCAGGGGAAAAAAAAATCACAGCTGAAATCAAATGGTGTGATACCATGGCAAATTCTCACAATGAGGCCTTTCCTCATCCACGAGTAATTCCAAGAGCATCCCCTTATCCCAGTGGGTGCAGCACAGGAACCATCCAGGGGTACAGACATGAGCCTGGTTTGAGCTGAGCTTACTACAGTGACAGCTCTCTGTCCTCACCCACTTAAAAATGTCCTTTGCTGCACTCTAAGTCTCCTGGAGTGAGACTTCTCAGTCTCTCTCTCTTCCATTATGTCCTGGATTACAGCTCCCTGGGTACCTACTTCATACAAGTCCAATTGACCTTGGAGGACACAAAGGTTTCCCTTTGAGAAGTGGCTGCTCACAGTGGTTCATGACCAACTTTCATAATAAAAAGGCACAAGACTTGCAGGAACCAGGCAAAAAGTAACCCAGTCAACAAATCTCCATGGTCACACTCTCAATTCGTATTTTTGGGAGTTATTCTTAGTTTCTGAGGCAGGAAAAGCAAACTGCACTGTGCAGCAAAAGAAGCAGAAGAGCTCAGAAACAATCTCTTAACACTTCAACATGACTGACTTCAGTAGCAGACACTGATGGGAGCCTTTTGACTCAGAGGCCAACATTAATCACTCATAACCATTCACTCAGCCAAATTATACACTCTGCTTTGAAGCATCTGCTGGTACTGGTTTTAACCTGTACAGAAAATATTTATACTTTTAGCTGGTTCTGGGAAGAGATCATGACTCAGAATGGGAAAGAAGCCAACAGTGTTCAAGACTCAAGACTGACTGAAAATGGAGAGATGTAATGGACGAGTGTCAGAAATCAAATTCAGGGTCAAGGGATGAGATGTGGCTGGATTCAAATAGAAAAATGTATTTTAGCTTGGCTTACATTCAAAAATGAAGTATCCCTTTTGCCTTTCAACTGATTTTTTTCTAGTTATTTAACTCTGCTATAGAATTTGAAGGAATTATCAGAGTTTTTTACACCTTTTCCTTAAACATATGTAAGCTGTGAGAGACAGAAAGATCTAAAATCAAACTCTGCAGGGGGAGAGGGGAGAAACCAGTCAGCTGAAAATATCTGAGGGAAGACAAGCTTGTCACTGCTCTAGTTACATCCCAAGTACACGAAGTTCAGCAACTGCAGATTCCACTGAAGTTAATGAATGAACAAAACTTAGTAATCCTGGAAATGTCACTCAGAGTTGTTCATTGCATGAAATCATTTCACCACATTTGGAATTTTCTCACATCCATTTCCTCCCTGTTGACTAATTATATTCAACTTGCAGCTACTGCATCTGCAAACTCGTTTTCAAAAATCTTTTTCTGAATATGAAAACAAAATGCAAAAGAAACCTTTAAATGAGATCTTAGGGGAAAAAAAACCAAAAACCAAACAACTTACCCTGCTACAAGCCCCAGTTGTGGTTTCACAAACTGTAAGGATGGAGATATTCTGAGCTCTGTTTAGCCATCTCACCACAGCCTTGGTGTTGCTTACCCATTTCACCATGGTGATATAATATTCCCTAAGTAAACATATAAAAACACAAAGTTTAGATCATTGATATTTCAGATGGGGCTTTAAAAAAAAACGCAACATGTATACAGTTCATTCAAATGCTGGATTTGCACTTCATGACAGTGTCAGTACTGAGGGATGGAGAAAACAATCCCAAATGCCCAGCACTTGTGTTCCTACAAGTGGACAGGCTCAGTCCTTCAGTGTGCTGTTCCTCTGGGAAATTTTTGCATTTATACACAAACTTTATCAACTGTGAAATTTATGTTTGCAAATACACATGAACCCTGTACTTTCCAGCCAGCTACAAAACAAGCAATGAATTCCAACAGAAGGCACTATCTTCCCACACCAATTACCTTCAGAAGACACACAATTTTGCAAGCAAATCTAGTCCTACTGCCAAACAACAAAAAAAAGTTGTGTAAGTCTGTAATGCTTGTGTGCAGATGGAGACCACTTTAAAATGTCACTTGTTATAAAATAGCAAGTATTTTATAATGGGACTTCTGGATAAAAGGGAAGTCCCACTCAGTATCAGTGTGCTTCTGTTTTAACAAATAGCTCAGCCTGTCACCCCAGCCAGGCTATTTGCTTCACTTCTCCACTGGTGGCAGCTGGCAGCTTTCACAGTCCAGCTGAGTTTTGTGCAACAGAGCAGTGAGCTTTTCTGGAAACTCAGACCCCCCTTTAAAACAAGGGGCTTAGCCTGAGTACAATTAGGCATTTAACCTATATATGATGGAGATCTCATTACTCTTTGACAACGTGTATTTAATTATACATTCAAAAGGCTCCTTACTCCATCAAAGCAGCACCAACAGCAAAGCTGTGTGCAGTTTTGATGCTGCACATGGGAGATGCAGGAGACAGAAATTCACTGCAGCTTCACCCAGCCCCAGCCTGGTGCTGCATTTGCAGAACACACCTGAACAACCCATCATGCACAACTTTCTTTTGGCTTTTACATTTCACTTTTAGTAGAGCAGATATTTTCATGTGTGGATACCAGAATCATAACTAGAAATGGTGACTTCGAGTGTATGCTGAGTCTAATATTTACACTTTTTTATTCCCCCCCCCTTAAAAAACGTTTTAATGTATTGGGGGCCAAAGATGTATGCCAAAAGTAAAACAAGAGCTACCACAACACTAGTTGGCACAGCTAAGAAAGCAATGATCCAAGAAACAAGCCAAGTGCAACTCCAAATCCCAGGTAACTGGTTTCCCTGTATTAGAAAGCAAGACACAAGAGTTGAAAACCTCTCTCTCTGCTGTTGTGCCAGCAAAAGCCAGTGCAACTGTGAATACAGGAACCCAAATACAGGCAAAAGGAAATAATCAAAACATATATATAAGAACTGACTCCCTCTACCACTACTTAGATACCATGGTAGACAACACCTACAGCCAGCAAAGCCTAAATTATCCCTGAACCAAACTCTGAAAAAGAGCCTTGAAATGTTCCATTTGTAAAAGTCTTCAGTGAGGGATGGGGAACTGGAGATTTAATAATACAAAATCCAGCTAATATAGTAGTTAGTAGTACAAATCAAACCATAACATCATTTTCCATCACAGACATAAACTCCTTGAGCACTGAAATAAAAGCAAAAGGTCACTTAATAATACTTTTCCCCCCCTCTGACATCACCTCTGCATAAAAACATGTTCAAATTTCACTACATTATGAATTGTTTATTAGGAGTGTAGTGCAGTATGTGTGTGTATAAATGTAGAAACACAGACTCTTCTGAAATTCAATATTCTCTCCAGGTACCATTCCTTTGTATTTCAGAGCTTTGCAGTCATTGCTTCACACACACAGTGGATACAGAGCAGCACTGCTGTCACAGGTCAACAGGCACAACCAAGTTGAAGTTTGTAGAATAAAATTGTATGTTTTATTAGACTGGCTGAAACAGTTAAATAAAACCAGAGAAGCATGCAGGGTAAAAACTGCTTTAGTTCTGAAGGAGCTGCTATCAGTTCATATCTCCAAACCTCTCAGGCTTTTTCGCAACTATCTATTGTGCTAGTAATGAAAATACCTGCTGACTCTTTCTCTCCAGACCCAAATAAACAAATGTATCGGGATTTCTAGACCCTCTGCATTTGTACACACATCAAGTGTCCCTGTAACCCCACTTTAAAGAGGAAAGACCACGATTGCTTTCCAGACAAAGGACTGAAGCAAGATATTAACTTGTGTTTGCCACTGAAGAAAATATAATTGTATACGTGAAATGGAAACATCAAGGGAGAAACAGTAATTGCATGGAATACAACCACGTGTTTAAAGGAAGACTGTCAGCCTTTTTGTGGCATTAACAGTGCACAGTAGGTGGCAAATTTTGCTACAGAATGAAACCTTCAGGAGAAAATTTACAAATGTTCCTGCTATCTTTATATCGTAATAACCTGAGCAACACTTGGGAAATATTACTAATCACCTTTGCAGAATTACTGCAAGATGAAAAGGAAGGCAGAACATTGAGTTTACTCATTCTCACATCAAGTTCCCAGATGCCTTAGAAATCTGGGAAAAAATTTTCTGTCTTCAGAGGTTCTGCACCACATCCAGTTTGGGGTGAGTTGAGAATGTGGATGTTACTCTTTGTGGTTACAACTAACAGAAGTCCTTTTCCCTTCCCTTTGTATGGTTTCCCTGTGCAGGAGTGAATCTCTCCATACCAGCAGCTGGTTATGGTCCAGCAAGTATTCCCAAATTGTTTCTGCCCCAAAAGATCCATAAAACTATATGTGATAGCAAACCATTCCATCTAATTCTGAAAGACTCCCATGACCTATTTACTAATGACTTTGTAATGAATGGATTAGAAAGGTACTAAAACAAATTGAGCTAAAAGTAGCTACTACTTCTATTAAAAAAAACAAACAAACAAAAAACAAACAAACAAAAAAAAAAAAACACCAAACACTTTAGAAGAAAAAATCTTCCAGCCATTACAAACTTCCAAGGTTTGCACTCTAGAAAAGCCTGTTCAAAGCTCATTCTTCTCACCTGTATATATATTGATATATGATATATATGGATTGATGACCAGTATGAGGACTACTACTGAAATCAGATAGATGTCAAATTTACAGTAAAACTGGGTCACAACTGTACAGTTTTTCTAAATTTTACAGCACAGACATTATACCTTAATAGTTATAATTAAGGAGAAACTGTTTTCCCCCAGGTTGAAGTAGGTTTACTCAATCTTCCCATGCAGTAGCAAGCCAGAATTTTTAATATGAGCATTTTTTTCAATTAAACACAAACAATATCTCTACCAGGAAATCAAAAGTCTGCAAAGATGGTCCTTAAGCCTCACAAAAGAAATTCCAGAAATTTGGCTTCAGCTTCAAGATGCAAAAAAAAAAAGTTTTAAAGTACTAATATTAATTTATTTGAGTTTACTATTATTTTCCATCTGCTGAGGAGGCAGAATGAATCTGAAAAACTTATAGTGAAACCATAACATCTGAACAATGTTTTCAAGATTATCTTTTTTTCTTGGGGATTTACACACTGCTTTCTCACTTAACTTCTTTGTGCCTTTTGACATTTAAGGACAACTTTAATGCTGTTTAGGAGAGTAAAGATGATGATCTTGACGGCAAAAAAAAAGAAAATCTCCTTTGGACCTTATAGCACTACTTAAATTAATGAAGGGTTGGCAAGCAGCATGATATTTTATTGTTTTTCAGTAGTGGCCCATCAATAGAAAGCAAATACTTCAAAAAGAACAACTCAGTCAAAATAGTTTCTCTTACTAACATCATTAGTAAACATTCCAGCCGATACAAACAATTGCAAGGCATAATTCACTCTTAAATTATTCCTGCAATAAATTAGAGTACCTCACTTTGTGTAGAAGAGGGCTACACCAGCTTAAAATTGTTCACAAGGGTTGTGAATAAGGACCCATTCTTAACATCCTGATTGTTTCAGGAACAATTGCCATAGAACATTTGGGGGATTTTAGGGACTGAAAAAAACCACTGCTATATGCAGAGGATTTTTTTTCAGCTAGAGGCAACTTCCTGTTTGCCAATCCTTTTCACAATGTTCTCCATCTGAAAATGCCCTGAGAGAACAGGGGAAGTGGCACTTCTCTGGCCCTTAGACAGCAGCCAGATCTGGACTGTAGAAACTGTTGTTGTTATTATTATTATTACCTCTATCATATAACATTTTAGGGCCAGGAGATCATCAGCATATGTATTGAAAACAGAACAGGAATTTAATCAAGATGACTGACTGGAATACAAACATAGGAAAGGATGAAAACTTTCTTGCCCTTAAAGAAAAATGTGAGGCATCTCCAGCAAGGATAGGCAATGAGGAGATCAGTTCAACACAGGAATTTCAGCAGAAGAGTCCCCAGTTTCAGGCAGACCTCATTACTTCAGCCTCAAAGGGAATATTAAATCAGAGGTTCCATAGCAGTTTCTCCTGAAGAACACAGCCCTGCCTTTTCTTAGCCCGTGTGATCTGGTGGCATTGCTCCTCACCTGCCACCTCACTGCACCTGTCAGCTGGGATGAGAAATGAAAGGTCCAGAATAATTCTCTCTAAATGAGGGAACAACTCGATTCTCTGCTCTGTGTATTTGCAAGACACTTCTGCAACCTCAGGTCAGAAACTGGAAGCAACAAGTTGGCACACAGCAAGCAATGGCAGGGGGTGAAGGAGTAGCAACCTCAGAAGCAGGGCAGTGTTCACCTGCCTCGACCACAGCTTAGGATTCTCAATTTAATATATTTCTGGCAAATTGGAACTTCTCAGGGCATCAAACGTAAGCAAATCCCAGACCCCGGTGATTTATAAGAGTAGCATCAGTCCAGTATAGCTGTATTTTATTTTATCATTATGTTCAGTAACGGAGACTGAGATTAAGGGCATTCCAGTCAAAGATAAGTGTTGTGCTGATGCAAAAAGGCAAGGATTACCCTAAGAGACAGTGAGGTTAAACCAGACATGTTACAAAACAATGAAATTATATACCTTGATTTAAAACTGTCAGGTGGCATCAGTTCCAGTGTATGTGCTGGTCCATATAAATTAACTACAAACAGCTTTACTGTTGGGTTTGTTTGACCTGCCTTTGGAAAAGAAAAAAATAAATAGGAGCTTTAGAGGCATTCAACCAGTAACAGACTCACTAATGAACATAATTCAATATCTTGATAATAAGGAAAAGTTAGTAAAGTTCAAATATTTAGTATTTTAAAAATTAAGTTCATACCCATGTGAATCACAGAAGTAAAAATATGAAATACTGACTGAACTGCCTTTGCCAATGGCACACCCTCCTGTGCTGAGCAAGGGACCAATGCTGCAAGTTTCAGTAAAGCCATCTGCAAACACAGTCAGTTCCTAAATCTGCAGTTAAACCCAGACTGCAGAAAGTCTTTTCCGGACACTATTGTTCCTTCTTCCAAAAAGCTACATTACTTCTATTTGGGATATCATTTCTCCTCTTCCCTTGTTTTTCTTTACCAGCTCCCCCTAGTCTTCTTTCCCTGGTTTGCTGAGTTGGAAATCACTACTTTTGGCCAAAGAGCCACCTCCTCTGTCAGGCCAGTTCTAAGGGAAACAAAATATTTCTTGTTGCTAAAGGGAAATAAAACAGCAGTTTGATATATATCCACTGGGAAAAGTCTGATAAAGCCTGAGGATCTACAGGGAGGTGGGAATCATCCCTCTCAAGGAAACATGGCTCATTACTAAGGGATGTTCCTGAGATGAAAAGGAGGCAGTGGCGATATAAAGAGAGGCTGCGGGTCCCACATCCCTGTCCTAAACATATCATCTCCAAGTTTCTGTTTCATTTAAGTCACAGGAGTCACACAATATTATATAATGCCCTTGGGGTACAGGGAATGAAAAGTATGCCACTCAATGGGGTTGTCTCCTCTTTAATATTGAAAGATCAAGGTAAAAATCACAGATTCTACAGATTTAATAATAATAAACCACAAAGTTGTATATTTGGCTCTTCATGGGAGTATTCAGAAATGCAAAGTAGCTTGGCTGAAATACATCCAGAAATTCAATTCCTTTTATAAACTGGGATTTCAAAATAAAGTCTGAATGCTGTATCCACTCATTTCTGAGTGGCTTGTAGGACAAGAAAGTGGCATTTGTGTATTTTTAGTAATGCTTAAAAAAATCCCAAAAAACAAACAAACAAACAAACAAGTAGTTTTGAAAATGGGTATAATTCAACTCTGAGAATTATTTCCGTTTTTCTTTTTTCTTCATAAAACTTTCAACATTTGCCTGAAATGTTGTTTTTCAGAGGCATCCTTTGCGTGAGCACAGCTTACACAAATGCATAACTGTGGAAGAAAACCACTGAAAGATCAAGTCCTTAGGACACAACAGCAGTCTCCTGACGTCCCTTGGACCTTCCATTGCTCAGTAGTGGTGTACAAGTGCTCTCAACAGGGAGGGGAGGCATCAGCAATTACCATCCAGCACGAGGATGAATTTTAAGGGACGCTCCCAAGCAAACCTTCACAGTGAGCACGGCCAGAGCTGTGCTGGCCCTGAAGGACTGAACTGCCCCAATGTCCTGTCTCAGCCACACAGACCCTCAGAGAGCCCTGTGTGGATACACCCACCACTCAGCTCCACAGCTGCAGCTGTTTTGGGCTCCTGGCCCCACGTGAGGTCTGTGCCCCCAGCTGTGTCAGTGGGGTGAGCACTGAGATCCCACAACCTGCTCGGGTGGCTCAGAGTGCGTGTTCTACCTCGGCACTGAATTCTCACATGTGCATCTCTCCCTCAATTCCTCCACCCCTCAGGGTCTCCTCATGGCAATTTAAACAGCATAAATTTTGCATGATACCCAAAACACTTGTTCTGTAGTGCAAGAACTCTCTGCACTGAAATCCTACTTTGTTGTCAACAGATGTAACAAAGTTTAACCTTCCTTTTTCTTTTTTTCTTTGAAGAACAGTCTGGGTGCTTGACATGTACACAAATGAGCATTTTCCAGTGTTCACAAACATGTGTTTTCTTTTATTTTGTAATTTCAGTTATAATTTTGCTCTATATAATAAAGACCAAATCTTTTTTTTTAATCTCTGTTGCTATACCACAAGCTTCATTACCAATTAATGATGTTTAACGGGTAGCTAAATTGGCATTAAATGGAGACATTAAATAAAGATAATGTTTTTTCATTAATGAGATTACTGAAGTAGTGTTATGTATCACTTTTATGCTGAGTTGCTAATGAAATAGAATTACTCTTTTCTCATTTACAAAGCTGACTTTTAAAACTATTCCTTTTTTTTTTCTTTGCTCTGTCACTCAAGGCCTTTTGACAATGCAAGGAAATAAATTACCTCTGCAAATACTGTTACTTCACCCTGAGATCAGCCCAGGTGGCTAGTGCTGATTAGTTTGCAGGTTCAAACTCTATGGGCCATTCACTTAAGAGCTGGATCTCATCCTTGTGGGTCCCTTCCAACTCAGAATATTCTGTGACATCTGTAATTCTGTGAGATTATTTCTGAGTACTATTTCATAGCACAAATACATTCTATTTACATCATGCTTGTTTCACTGTACCTGGTACAGTCTTAAGTGTTCACCAATCAAGAATAAAGGATCATCACCAAAAAATGGTAGCAGGAACAGCAGGGGAACAGTAATATTTTCTAAAGCTCTCAATAAAATGTCAAAGGAACACCCTGCCCATGGACCTACACACCCCATCAGAAAGGAACTCAGACACTTTGAAATTGCATGGAACGACTGGATAAACCACTCAACTGGAAGGTCAAGCAATAGCCAGGGAAGCACCTCCTGAGAAAAATCCCCAGCAAATGAGCAGAGATTTCACACATTATCCATGACTGGGCTGTTCTTTCAATTTCCAAAACAAATCTAAAAAGTCTAACCTAAATCTTCTGAATCTTGGTGATAATTCTATTTTTTTATTTTTTTTTTTTTAAATCTTATTTTGATGGTCAGGAAAATATGTAACTGTGGCGTATCTTATCCCGTGCCAGACTGTCACATTTATTAATAACAACTTAATCTACTGAGATCTACATCCCTGTGAAGGAACATGCTTTGTGTCTGTGTGTGACTCCAGTGCAGCTGTGACAGTATCTTTTTTCCATGCAGTCCTTCAAACCTTCTCTCTGAGGTGCTGGATTGATTTTATACCAAGCCAAGTATCAATGATGAAATTATTTCAAACTCGTCTGTCTGCTGTTCCCTCACCCGATAGTTTCTTTCCAGCAAAAGGTGTTATAGTCTGCTTGAACTAAAAAAAGGAATTATTATTTCCTGAAAAGCAACATGAACAAAACCAGTCACTGTTTGGAAACAGTGGTTGGAAATGTGGTTGAAGATTATCACTGAACACAGAAGAGGAGGTGGGGGTTGCAGTCACACTCATCTTACCTTAGGATATGGATACTGCTTTCCTTTGGGATACAGGGCTCCAGTAAACCGAGGGATAACCATGTTTGGTACCAAAGAGTCATTTATGGTCAGGAAGGCCAACCTTTCACCGTCTGGAGACCACCAGTGGGCAACGTGAGAATGAAGAAGTTCCTCTGCAAAATCAGAGTTCCTCAGGGTCCATAAAAAAACCTATCACATAGGTTCCAGCTTATTCACTTGGCACTGAATTATTCTCCATGTGCCTATTTGAAAAGTGTCTGTTGTAATTTCAGTAATTTCACATTATCCTGGGTTGAATGTTTGAGTAACGAGGCATATTGAAAGACCAAACTTTAATCATTTTTCTCAAATGAATACTTCCACTGACATCAATAAATCATCTGAATGTGAAAGATGATTGCAACTGCCATATGTTTAGTTCTATTGCATTCCAATAGATGTGTTTAATTAAATTATAAATTATTTGGACTATTTTAATGCTTTTAGTTTCATTTTCTTTTAGCATTGTCAATCTTTTTTATTTTTTCCCCTTCTCTTAATATGAAATTTCAGTATACCTGATTTCTCCGAGTTGTTTCTCTGGTAACATGCAGATCCTCACACAATGATATTTAAGTAAATATTTTTGAAGTCCAACATTTTGACCTTCTTATCTCAGTCTAATGAGCAGCTTTAATTCTCAAGAAGTTCAGTTTTTCTGCAATGCAATTGTTTGAAAATCCAAACAAAACTTTCCTCTTTATCCAAATTTTGTTTTCCAAATGAAAGTAATTCTCAAAGATGTAACAGAATGTTTTCTTACAATTTATTGTCATTGTATTTTGTATTCAAAAGAAACAAACCAGAAACAAGCACAGACACAGCATCCAAACTCCTGCAACCTGAGAAAAGCAGCTCCTGAGCAATTCCAAATTCACCCTGTACAGGTCCTTTGTTTACACGTGTGAAAAGACAGAGTTTTTCATTATGTATCTGATACACTGACTTGCTTGGTAAGGATTTTGCATTTAATTTTGAAGAATTTGGCTGGAAAACTAAGAGTAATGTACTAAGAAGAACAAAGACCTGGCTGCATACTCTAATTTGAGAGCCTACGTAACAAAACTACTTAAATTGCCAATAGAGACTCCCCAAGATGCTAATCAGACTCAGTGTTCTGAAGCAGCTTAATGGGTTGAATTATCTAAGGTTAGGTGCAATGAAGCTGGGACCTAAATTCCAAGTCATGTATTCTGGCTCATGCTTCTCTCCCTGGATGGATAACTAAAACCTTTTACACAGGAGAAGAGCAGAGAATGAATGGTGAATATCAGATAGCAAAAATCACAACTGTGTTTGTTATAAAATATTAGTTTGCATTTAGACAAGGTTATTCACACAAAGAAAAGCTATTCCCAAATGCTTTGCAAGGTAAAATGCTAATAACAAACTCAGGCAAATGATAAAAGAAAACAAATGAGGTCAAAGTAGAAACAGTGCTGGATTCAACTGAAAATCTCTTAACTTCACCTGGACACTATTCAGCCTGCTCTGCTTCTGATGCTATTAAAAACACTGCTGAAAGTAGAGCACTTCTCTGAGTTAAGTGGTGATTAATGAGAAAGAAGCAGTATGTTCATCCATGCCAAACTACATGGGCTGGGGTGCTCCAATGAGTGTAGAGAGAATTCCCTTTTACCCTGATTTTCATGATGTATATTGCTGAGAAGAGCTCACTGCCAGCCTGCACCCCTGGGAACTCCAGGAGTTCTCTGGAGTCAGGAAATGAGACAGCTGTTTGGGCCAGGGATCACAAAAACTTGGAAAAGAATGGGCAAAATCACTTAAAAAAGGTTAAGGGTTTAGGACAGGCTTTGGGACGTGCATCATCTTCCACAACACTTCAGAAACTTTTTAGACCCAAATTAGAAAACTTTTCCTTCTCATGGTTGTGACTCTTACCGACTTCACTTTGTTTCAGCAAAAACTTGATATACTATACCAACTCCAAGTTCTATTTGCTTAAATTCTCCACTTTGCATGCCTTCATGTTAGAATTTAAGAATATGGAGTGCATATAAAGTGATATTCTATTTCAAAAATGCCCTTATGTATTGAAATATGCTGCCACACTAAAACATTAATGGAAATCTTGGAAGTGCCAGACACAGGCTGAGGGATGCAAACAACCATGCTAACTTACGTTCACTTGGGCAGAGATTTAAAAAAAAAAAACACCAAGGTGAGCTGTTTGCTCATGACTAATAAGGTGCCAAGCAGTATGAATAGATCATTTTTAAGGACCATGCTGTATGTTCCTTGTTGTATGGCATTAACAGCATTCCTAAAAAACACTCTGCCCTGAAAATCTCTGATTATCTAACACTGAGATATTTCTCTTCAGAATATGTGTGTCCCACAGACAAGAGTAACTGAAGTGTGAATTAATTTTAACCTGTTGTACCACACTATATAATCTGCCCCCATTTGTTTTTCTTAGATTTATTATTATTATGTTAAAAGCAATTCATGTGCCAAGAGAAACATTCTGTTCTATTGAAGACAGAGGGCATTACAGACTGAGCTATCCTCCACTCCAATTTGTCACTGCTTGCCAGCAACAACAACTTTTCCAAGAGTCTAGCACAGCCTGATTTAAGCAAAAGCAGCAGCAACTGTTGAGGTAATAGCATGGCACTTTCAGGCTTTGTCAAAACACTCAAATAGGACTCAAGAATGTTCTTAAAATTAAACACAGTATCACTGCCTGGGTTCAGTGATGGATTGGCTGGAGTCTCAGCAGGTCATACTGACACAGAGCACACCAAACACCAATGAGGCTGAAGGAGAGATACCAATAAAGTGAGACACCAGCCAGCATCATCTCGGATCACCTTTCACTATGTGTGCAGAGGTAAAAAAAGAAACTGTAGCCAATTCTCTTTCTAAGCTACTGGTCTTCAGTGTACTCCTCTATTGGGAAGTTTTAACTGTAAACAGGTCGTCACTGTTGTTCATACAAGCAATGAAATGAACTCTTTCCCTGCCTACTTTTTCATGCTCCCCAGTTTCATCATATATTTGATACATTCTGCTTGAGTGTAAACTCCTCTTCCCCAGAAAACACTGCTGTATGCAAACCAGCAGTCAACACAAAGGCAATCCGGCAGGAAAATGAGAAGGCAAAAAAGCAAGCCCAACCTTAGCATTTTCTGAAATGAATAGATTTGTGCTGCTGGGTCTGTACAAGGACCTTTCATCTGCTTTAATAAACAGATCTATCTATCCAGCTTACCTTCATATAACCAGTCTGCAATTCCATTAAAAATAATTCCTTCTTTTCCCGAGGATGTCAGGCGCAATGAGCTACTCTTTACATCAGGCTGATAGTAGATGTTATTTTCAAATATATAAATCTGGATGAGGTAAGAGAGACGGAGAGAAAAAAGAACATTTTGGTAGATATAAATGAATGTTCAGCAATGAATACATAATTTCCTCAGGCTCAGAAGAGTCTACAGAATAATTCAGCAGGAGTTTCCACCAACATGAGCTTCATATTCCCTTTTATTAGCAATTTGGACAAACTAAGTAAACTTTTAATACTTATGGCAAGCCTTATCCTTCCTTTGAAATTGTCTTCTCAGTTGAAATGTTTCTATTCACTTTAAGAAATATTATTATATTCCTCAAAATCATACAGGAGGCAAGTTTTATAACATCTGAATAGATAAAGAAAAATTCCATTAATTCTATTTTACCCAATAAAACCATCTGGTTTTCTAACTGTGAAATGAGGCACACTTCTGCAAGGACAAGCAGCATAGTCCATACATTGTAAATAAAAGTTACAGCTTTATATCATGGTGTGAGAACATACTGGAAAAGTAGAAACAAATAGCAGTCTGCAGTTAACTGTTCCCTGCTTGCTGACATTACTTCTGACTGACACACAAACATTTCACCTCAAGTGTGCTATATAAATGCTCTTTATTTTTCAAGCCTAGGCTCCTCATCCTCCTTTTCCTGTGAGTAAGACTGGTCAGGCAGTCCTTTCCTTCTCCACTGCCACTCCTTAGCCTTGTCTGCTTTTCTTTCCCTGCTTGCTTTGTTGCAAAGGATGTCAGGCTCACTCATTGTGTGAGACTGAGCTCCAGGCTCCCTGACAAAGTGCTATAAAAGAAAGGCAAAGGAAAAAGAAAAAAGAAAAAAATATAGAAAGAATAAAAAAATACTTTGGAGGAGCATGGGGATGGCAAAAAGGGCAGCAGACAAATACAGTGATGATGAGGAAGGTTTATGACATGGGAATACTTCTGTTCTCAGCTGTATGCCACAATGGGCTGCACTGCTGCCTTCCTACTGCCAGCCAGGAGATCCTTGAGCACTTCACTGCCATGCAGTTTAGGCATGTGGTGTCCCAGACTTCATCCATGGCCCTCTCCTTCTGAGTCCAGGCTAATAAAACCCAAATATTTGAGATACTAACAAGCCAGAAGTGACAGATTGGTATACAAAGAAGAACGGCAGCTACTGTAATTTCCTGTAGTAACTCTAAATTCTTTTTGCCTGTACTCCTACATTCCTCATTTTCCTGATTGCCAATGCCTATGACTGGGCTCTATGTCATCGAAAATCAGCTCAGCATTGTAGCCTTTTTCTTTGTTTCTTTTGTTACATTACAATGGCCACGCGTGTGACTCCACAGGCTTAACAATGGGATCAATCTATCAGCAATATTATGCACCATATTGATTCACACTAAGAAAATTCAGGTAACAGCACTGGGGGAGCAATGTGCAACAGAGATTTTTGTTACATGACTTCAGCAATGTACACTGATATACAGTGTCTCAGGGAGTCTAATGTGAAGTAAATACATTTCCACCAAAGACCATTTAAAAAGCCTAATCATTTGTCATTCTCTCATCGTTCTATTATAAATGACTTATGGGAAAATATTAACCAAAGAGCAAAGTTTTATTATCACTATTACTGCTGTTCCCTTTGCTTCTAAATTACCACGTGAAACAGATTTCCCTATGAGTCCCCAAACTAATGATTTTTAACAGTAGCTACTTCATGATTTTTGCTGCAGAAACCAATAGAGCTGAGTTTTTTTCATACCTTGAGCAATGCAATGATTTTAACCATTCCTGGGAACCAGGGGTCACTTGGCACTAAGTCTTTTATGGTGAGAAATTCAAAACTCAGTAGTAAGCTCAAAACTGAAGTGAAAATAGTTGATCCACTTTGAGTAATCCAAAATTCACTGAGCAGTAATCACATTCATAGTTTTATAAGTAACATTTAGTACAGCTGAGAATTTATGGGGAGTTGATGTATGGTCAAACAACCAAAGCAAAAGAAAAGAAGGATTAGAGAAAGTTGGGTTTATCAAAAGTTTGAAAAAATATCAAAGAGAATTTCCTGTAAATGTGTATTTTGACAGTAAAAATGCACTTCTCTTACTGAAGTAAAAGAAACAGTTACAAGAAATAACAAAACATAGTCAATTCCTTAACCAAGAAATCCAAAATAATTTAGCCAAGTACTTGTTTTTTATGTGAACTAAAACATTCCTATCAAACTACATTACAGGTAGGCTAAGTAGTGGAAGCCAATCAACTACTGGTTAGTAAGAAGCAATTTCTTACAGCTGACAATTTTTTTCTTATATAAATAACAGCTTTCAAGAGATTACCAAAAAAACCTACTTGGTCAAATGATTCTATTTTATTTAGGCTTCTTTAATTAAATAAGATCAATCTAATTAATTTTGGAAGTTCAAGAGGATAATTTTTGCTCTGCTTCCCTCCCTTTCAGACTGTATTTTTAATGGTGAAGATCTGCACATTGTCTTGCCTCTGCAATGAAAAACTTTTATTTAAAGCCATCAGTGCCTGTCAAGGTACAGGACTAAGGAGTACTTGTGATATGACAGAAGCATGAAAAGGTCTTTAATCCTGTTATTACTAGTTAGCAGGCACTGCTAATCCATTTGACAGATATCAGATAAGCAAATATCTCAAAACGATACTCACTGATGTGCCACTGACTGCCTCGGCTTTATTCCCCATTCCTCTCATAAAGCAGCTTTTCCTCCATCTTCAGTTCTCAGTCACCCCCTGAATATCCTCACAATCTTCTTAGTTTGTCTGTCATACAAAGTTTCCCTTCTTTCCTCACCACTCCTGACAAGTGTTCCTTCAACTTTGAAAGGTACTCCAAACCCCAATTTTCTTTTTCTTGAACACATGAATTGAAACATTTTAAAGTTCTTGAAAACCTTTAAAGCCACCCAGTGGCTTTCTCTCTAGCCAGGCTGATGCTCATTGCTTACATGAATTAACGTTAAAAAATATGAATTTATGTTCCTTTGCAAAACATTTAAGAAATACAACCGTTCATGTTCCATGACACAACCAAACTGCACATAAATGCACGTGGATGATTTAGGGCTGGTAAGTATCATTCTGCACTCACTGCCCTTAACATTTCAAAAGATCAATACCCCCATGTCTGAGCCTGTAAAAACCTCTTAAGAAGACTCCCCATTACAGTTTGTCATTTAATCTCATCTGCAATTCTGAATATTTGTTCTATTCCTGGAGGTGCCACAAAGCCCCAACCTGCTGTTCCGACAGGAATAGCCCATGCTCACTGCCTACAGTGACACTGCCTGTCCCCTGCAGTTCCCTCCAGCCAAAGTGCTCATCTGCAATTATTTAACTCATTCACCTCTTGGAAATAAGGGCTTGGGAGCTAAAATGTTGATTTCTGCAGCAAAACAGGCAGCAGAGGTGCAACATGACTGTGAAGGCACTTAGGAGTGGTCTGAGAGGCCCTTCACTTTCCTCTCTGTAAATGCTGGCAGTGGATTCAATTAAGCATGAGTATTTTGTGTAGCCTCAAAACCCAATCTCGAGTCTGACACACAGTGCCAAGGCATTTCTAAAAGGCAGACTCACTGTGAATTCTTCTCCCCACTATAATATTTCTATGGAACAAATGTATCTTATAATATAACTCTAAAAATACTAAAATTTTGAGAGATCACCCCTTGATCACAAGATTGTGAATTGGTCTCCCTCAACTTTCTCTAGCATTGGCACCTACAACACTGACCAGCAACAGAAGGTAGTGTCAAACGTGAAGTGACTTTAGGAGGAAAACAGACACAGGGTTTATTTTATATGGATTTTTAGAAGCTTGCCAGCTAAGAGTAGAAATGGAATATTCCTCAGCTAAAACATGCAAAAACCTCCTACACCAGGTTCCAGAGCAGAGGAAGTCCTTAAATGTCAAACTCTACCCCTTCCTGCACATTGTCTAATTTTCTTTTCATTGCTTCATACATTTTTCTCTTTCTTGCTCAATTTAAATGTTGCCACCAATGCTTTCTGGTGAAAGCTCCTTACAGTCCTACTTTATGCTGCACTAAAATGTATTCCCAATCTTTGCTTTCAAAACTACAGAGACTAGATAAAAAATTGTATGTTTTAGGATGTGGCTGCTGCTGATTACTTAGAAGCTGGATTTGTGAGCTACAATTTGGTGTTTAAAATCGAGTGAAAGAGAGAGCAAGTGACTGTGAGAGACCTCCGACTACTTTTCCTGTAACACAGATTTAAACTCTCAAATACTACAAGGTAGATAGCAAAACAAGACATTGGGATAAGAATAATTGATTAAAAAAAAAAAAAAAAGAATCTCCTTGGAGCAGAATCTTCAAAACACATGTGCACTAACTGACTCCAATAAGTAAAACATAATATGTTCCCAAAGGTTTCCAGGGTGGGGACTTGACATATTTCATCCCTTTATATATTGTGTTTTGAGCAATGTCACATAAACCAAAAATTTCCCTTGCTAGCCTATCTCCACTCAGGTATCTGGGAGCAAGTAATAGTAAAAGGGCTTTTCTTAGTATACACTTGGGTCTATTTACTACATCACAAGCACTAAATTGTTGACTGCAACTACTGAATCTTCCCAAACTGCTAAAAGAGGAGTTGCCAACTGTGTATCAGACAGGTATTCTCATGAATACATCGGTGGCTTTGTGCCCAAAATGCTTTCACAGCTTCCAGGCATGATGATAAGAAAATAAATTGAAAAAGGCACAAAGTGGAACCAGGCTATGCTATCATATATAAAAATTATTATGGTGTTTTCAACCTTTTCAACACAGCTTTCTCATGCGTTTTAAAGAATTTACAATATTTTTTAGCTAAGACCCTTATCTGATAATGCTATAAGTGGGGATAAATATAAAAATCTATAGCCTTCTAAATTGTTTGACTTTTTGTTTTCTTAGAGATTATGCGGTTAATTACATGAAATCTTAAACCAAATGGAGAAAAAACCCCACAGCATTTCTTTAATTATTCTATTATTTTCCAATTAATGACAAACACCTGCAAGAATGCTTTGGATTAGTGAGAGATTAATTATCGATAATGATCACATTTGTTTCAGACTGGAAAGAATTTGAGGCTCTGCTTGTGCTAATGTTCTACCTCAGCACTAATCCTTCTTCTTCCACATCTGGCAGCCTCTGAACTATTTTCTTCACAAACCTTCTAAATTGATTTCTTCCAAAACATTTATTTATTGTTTGCATCACGTTTCAAAATGACACTGTTTTTTATTTGAGGCTGAGGTCTTGAGCAGAGCGCCCAGTCCGAGCAGTTCCAGATGGCAGACAGCTGTGAGAACAGAGACATCCAATCCCCCAGCCGAATGCAAACTCAGTGCCAGGAGCTGGAGAGGCCCCCTGTGTGTCTTTAATCATTTCAAACACTACAGGAGGAGAAAAGCCACTAAATTACAGAAAAATACTCCACTTTTTTTCCCCTTTAGATACTCCACCAAAGCGTCCTGCATCGACACATCCACGTTCAATCCCTCCTGTGACTGCAGGGCAGCATTTTGGCAGCTCAAGCCTTTTCCACTCCAGCTGTGCAGCAGCATCTCACCTGGAGCTTCTTGCAGGTCACTGTGTGATCACCAGCCCTGCACAGAGAGTGGGGGCAGCAGGACTGGCAGGGGCAGCTTCTCCAGCAGGCACTGCCAGCAGCCCATTAGCCTTGGCAGCGCAGACGGAATCACAACAAGATATTTGCACTAGAAATTCATCCACGCAGAAAAGTTCAGACTTGTACTTATATCCAAAATCCTAGTTTTCATTAGGTGGAAGAGAAACAAAGCTGCAGCCCTTGCTGACTCAATTTATCCCCTTCCTGGAACCAATCATAAGTCTCACTTGATAGCAGTGAGAGCCAAGTTTCTCCCAAACCTGTTGTTAGGGAGGTAGCCTTAACAACCTCGCATTAGTCCTTTTTCTAACTTATGCATGGATGAACTTATTATAATTATGATAAGGGAGCTTGCCATGCAACAAGTTATTAAGTTACTAAAGGTAGGTCTCCCCACTCTCTACCACACCAGGTACTTTTTGGCCTGTGTCACATTTCTTAGTGTAGTGCGACCACAGTTTAAAGTCATGAGAAGCTACAGCTGTCCTACAAGGCATAACTTTGCAGATTCCTAGTTTAATACTTCCATATTATATGAGGAGAAGTGATAGCAGAAGTCACTAACAGTTAACAAATAAACCAGAAAAAAATTACTTAGCATAGCCTATAAACTCTCTTGATATTATCATTGGGAAAATTTGGGTAGCTCTCTCATAATGGTTAACATATCAGGGATTTATTTTCCTAACAGTGAATATTTCTATTTAATCCTCCAGAGTTTGAGCATGGCAGATTTATCTGACTTCCTGATTTATGTCATCCACACAAATAATTTTGCCATCAACAATAATAACATAAATATGTAATGGAAACTGCAAGGGTCAGTGGGCTTTGCAAGCATGGTTTACCTTTACAAAAGTTTTAACAGCTCCTGAAATTAACTTTTGAAGATAAAAAGTGAATACACAGAGACCAGCATTCTACCTGGAAGGAAAGTAATACTGGAGTGTGACTACTGGTATTGTTTGTCATTACATGAATTCATCAGGACAAACACCTTGTTCAAGGAAGGTGCCAACCAAACTCTAAAGCCATAGAGAAGATGCAGCTGGAAAGGAAACAAAGAGGGCACCTGTACATATACATCTTTGGTTAAAAAAATCCATACAACAAGCACTTGGCTCTTTCTGTACAGGTGAGAGTTCTACCTGTGAGCTGAGAAAATCAACAGATTCTTCCAGAGAATCTCTGACCAACAAATATATAGATAACTACTCCAACTTGGAACAACTTCAGCACTCCCACTTAATACCCCAGAGAACAGTCTTTCTCACCTTCCACACTGAAAATATGAGCTACAAGATGACTAAGGAATTTCTGATTATGCCCAGAAGGAGACCTTCAGGCATCCAGGAAACACTCCTGCTGCAGAACTCCTGCAGTTGCTAATGACAGAACGAAAGACATCAGCCTAAAGCCTCTCCAGGCAGCCCATCTCTGGCTATTTTCCTGTGTGACCTTGGCAAGGACACAGAGTTCACTTCACCACTCTCTGGTCTAGCACAGGTATCTTCATAGCACAACATTCTGTATAAGAGAGCACTCAGCTGCACTTTTTACGCCGTGCAGAGGGGTAAGTATCTCACTGATGCAGAAACAAGAGTCATCCTGTGCACCCACAGAGAGTCTGGCTAACCAGCTGACTCCACCACCACCACGTGGTGACAGCTACACCTCAGCACAGGCTCTATCAGACTTACTCCATCCCTAAGCATTCAGCAAAATTCCATCCCCTCTTGTGAGACTGCCAGCTAATTAGTTGCATAATTAATTCTTCAAAAGCTTCAAGATGCTATTCCATCTGGGCTTGCCTCTTACCGTTTGTTCTTGTCTCATGTCTTACCACACATTCACCAGGGCCAAATCCAGCTGCCTTCAGTTGATCATTCACTAAAATTTCCAGATGAAATACATTTTCTTGTTAACAACTGTTAATACAAATAATTTCAGCTATTCATGAGACAGAAGAAAGTCAAATAAAGAATACTTTCTTAGTTGGCCAGCAAATATTGTATTTGGCTCTTCAGAGGTTAAACCATGACTTCTCCGGTTTCAGGTACAGTACTAAGTTCTGCTGTTTAACCTCAGACTGGATAGAGAAAGAAGATCCCATGGACCACACAGCAACTGTATTTCTTCCAGTCCTGAGTTCACACTGCAAAATGAGGCAGCACAATGCACACAGCAATGGGGGAACCACAGAATAGAATCACAGAGACATTTAGGATAGAGAAGACCACTAAGATCAAGCCCAAGCATTAACCCAGCACTGCCAAGTGCACCACTAACCATGTCCCTAAGAATGAGACACTTCTTATGCTCCCTACAGCCGAGGGTGTGCCACATTCAAGCACAGTTTAAACAGGTTTCACACAGCCAGTTTAACCAGCAGTTACGTAGCAGTAAAAACCCAGAGTTGAACATACTGGGACAGAGCCCTCACATAAATGTTATGAGGAAAAATTCTCTTGAAGGTAAATAGAATCCACAAAACTTTCTTGGTGCTGTTTATACTGCTATGATGCTATGTGTGCATACAGACTGATTACATAGACCCAAACAGTCAAAGTTCTTTGCTTCTTGGACAACACGCTGCTCCATATGCAAAGTTCAGCACAAGAGGGATCTTAATTTTTTTAAAAAATAAAAATAAGTGGCATGTTAAATTAAAAAATTAATTTAAAAATTAGTTTTGAGTAATTTTTACTTAAAAATGTGGTTTCAATTCCTAATGTTGTTTTCACCAAAATAATGGAAAATGCAGATATCCATACACTTCATTCGATTTGTAAATAATATGGGAAACAACTTTGGATTTCAGGAAGAAATAAATAAATACCTGGCTTGGCATCTTCTCTACCACTATTTAGCATCCTCCAAAGCCCTGATAAACATTTTTTTTTAATAGACCCACCGATTGTGTTATTTGTAGTCACAGTGTAATGTCTACTCTCTTCTCAAAGTTCAAACTGAGCAAACATTTTCTTGCCATCTGTGATGTCACCTGCTACACCACTGGGACTCACAGACTTGAGATTGCCAGACCATTATCACACCCACTGTGGACTCCTTCCTGCCCTTTTTCCCAAGTCTTTCTTATTTGAAGCAGCTTCCTGCTGAAGAACAAGGTGTACTTAAGCTTATGTGTTTTGTGTATCAATGCAACAACTGGATAACTGCTGTTTTCTTTTTTTCCTTTCCCAGAAAAATAAATGCTCATTTTCGGAAGAAAACATCAGCCAGAAGAACAGGACTCACAGTGTTATACAGAAACAGCTGTTTGTTATGCTAAGGTAGAAGTTCCATGATGACAATTCAAACCTCCTGGTCTGTATCAAAGCTGCTTTGGGGCCAAGGCACATGGTGCAGTGAGCCACAGACATCCTTCAGGCCTCTATTTGGCTGTACGAAAGAGATGATTTTTCCTGTGCTCTGTGAAGAGCTGGTGCTGTGATGCTGATAGAAACTTGGCTTGTTTCTATCTACAACTTGAGAGTCAACACCCATCTTCAACAACACTCTACTGGCACAGGGGCCACTCAAAGCATTCACAGGCAGCAAACATGGTTAAGGGTGATGGGTACACCTGAAATCTTCATATGACTACGGTCTAGACATCAGCATTTCCCAATTAGGTGTTGCTTTACTGTTCTATAAGGTGAACAGTATACATGTTGTATATAAAATCATACTGCCAAACCAGATTTCTAGGAGGTACTTTGGACATTTTGGAAAAGTAGCAACATAAAGGGTCAGTGTCTTCCACTCTTAACAGTAATCAGCTGTGGAAGAAGCTCCACAGTAATGAACAGGGACACTCGCACACTGAGTGGCAAGTCAAATACAAGGTGGCAAACTACTACCCAAAACAGTTACAATGCATTCCACTGGTGCCACTCATTATTCTGCTAATGTCTGCCTTACTGGTCTCACAGCCATCTCCAAATCCAAAGAGTATTACTGTATTTCAGATAATATAAAACACAGAAAAATGTCCTTGAAAGCTTCTGCAAGGTAAGTGTGAAGTGTAGAAGTTAGAATATTCATCGGTGACTTTGTGAGTTACAATTACGCTTCTTCCAAAAGCCTTTTTTTCTTTTTTTTCCTCCACATCTTCCACATTTTCTATCCACATCACACATGTTATAGAATAACAATTTCAAGGCAAGTTTTATGGGATTGCATTGCATAGCAGCTTTATGTTATAATCCTTTCCCTGACATTATATCTGTATTCTATTTAGATTGTGAGCTCCCCCAGACAGGATTGCAAGCTGAAATGTCTCATCCACTTTGCAGTACAGATGCTTTGTGAGTCTCCAGGAGCGCACAATGGCTCTGATCTCCTCTCTGCAGATGTTTTTCACTTTTGCAGATCAATCTATACTGGCATAAAATTTTCTGAACTGTTCAGCTGTGATTTGCTCCAGCTCTTCCCCCATACTTCCATGTGCATGCAGATTATTAAATTATTCAGATATTGGGCATTGCAGGTACCATCAGCTACCTAAGCAATGAATGGCAGTAGAAAAAGATCTAACCTTCTATGTTTCAAAATCATCAGACACATTGCCAGTGATGCAGAAACCAAATAATAGATAATAACAAAATTATTATAATCGTAAGCAATAATAACTATATTCAGTCTTAAAGGTACCAATTTTCTAGCCATTGTGATTGACCTAGACAGAAATTTTTTCAGAGGAAGCTTTCAAACCTTTTGATTATGTTGTAGTTAAGGCAGAGAGGAAGTAGCTGTTGATTGGTATGGAACACAGACACCTGAAAACACATGTACCCCAATGTCATGTATCACCTTCTTTTTGGTGTCAGTTACAACATGCTATTTTATTTTTGCAGTTATCATGCTGCCAGACACAGCATGAAGAACAGAACACTGAAGCACCACTTTCCTTCTGTCTGGACTAAAGCCACTGCACCACAGTAATGTGTTAACACAATTGTTTCTGAGCAACTGCAAACAATCTACAAGGCTATTATATTTAATTGCTATTTAGATAGTTTATAAATCTACTGTAAACAACAGCAAGGATGCACTCATAATGAACCTTTAAGATTAGTTACTAATATCATGACATAAACCAGGCCATGAACTCAGAGAGTATCAGCAACTCCGTGGTAACTCTGATGTTTATGTCCTTCATTTCCAATAAACGAGGGGAAGCATTGCCCTCCTTTGTTTCAACACACATTAATTATGTAGCATTTCCAATGATACTGGATCATGGCACTCACTAAATTTACACCCTGTCTAATCCCATGACAGCTTACTCATGAGCACAAACACTGCTATGTATGTTATATAAATATATAGCATCTGAACTACGATCTATGCAAAAAGCTGCTTAATAAATCTCTGTGACTGCACAGACGATCCCAGTGAGACTGCCTTGCCCCCAGGCTCAAAGTCTGCATCTACTGCTTCCTCCTGTGGAGCTGACTGAAGAACTATGCTGGCTGCAGCACTGTGCAAAATGTCCTTGAGGACTGGGCTGCCCAGCCCTTTGGGCTTTGCCTGAGTGAGGTGGGTAACAGGCTTAGTCATAAACTGGGGATGCTCAGGAATTCACACTCCTCCTTCCTCGCACTTACCAGTAACTTCTGACTAATGAGCCAGGACAGCAATGCCACCCTTACATGCCTGGGCTGCTCCTACTGACTTATAATAAAATCACTATCTGTCCTTACTATAAAATCTTGAAATGATCTCTGAGGTTTTGAAGGCTCATCTCACATTGATATCAAGCACTTAATTATGCCCAGACTGATCAATCTGTAACACGCTAAATAGAAATTTATAATCTAGTTACTCTAGAAGTAAAAAAGTAATGTTGGGAGACTGAAAAATATCTAAGGTAACTGTGAGGGCTCAGCGTCAGAGGAAAAACTTTCTATTTTCTTTGGCAAAACATAAGAAAGTAGTATCCTAACAGGAAGGACCAAACTCAAAAGATAAAGAATTGAAAATGCTGAGCTGTAAAGCCAGATTTACATTTTCTACTATTTTAGGGTGGTAGGCAATCCCTGAGAACTTTGTACACTGTGCAAATGCTGAAGTAGACCACAATGCCTCTGAGCATCTTCTACATGAGAAACCCAACCAGGGTTCAACAGAAAGATTTGTCCTTTCATCTGTTATTGCTGACCCAGCCAAACTTGTATGATGCACATGCCTTCATCTCCTCACTGTGCACAGTGTTCAAGTTGCCAGTTGTCTTTATGATGGACCAACATTTTAGTGGCTGACACCCACCTGTCCAGAGCCCACAGATATTTACCACTTCACACAGACAGTGCATTCAATGCAAGACAGACAGTTTCTCTTAAAGTATCTCATTAGGAATGACACAAATAGGAAGGAGGAAATTTTGACCAATTCTTATAACAGCATTTCTGTTTGGGACAGTCCAGAGTCTGAAAAACAACACTTCAAAGTAAATATTTACTTTCACCTTACATTTCCGTAAATGTACTGTAGCCTGCCATGAGCTCTGAAGGAAACCAGTGCTTCTTTTTCTCTTAGATATCAACACTATACCTGACTTTTTAATCCTTATTCTTCAGGGCTGCCCTGGCCTTGAAGCTGTCAGTGGAGATACACTCCCCACAAGTACACACCTTCAGTTCCTTGCATTTCACTGTGTGGCTCAGGTTGACTCAACATGAAAGCCTAAGTCACTTTAACACAGTGCAGCAAGTTTAATCAGCTCTGATCCTTCAGCACAAACATAGTGGGGAAGTCATGACCCCAGTGCAGGAAAAAAAATACATACAAGGACATTTATGGGTTGGTGATGATGGAATTTAATGTCTCCTTTTCAAGAAGGACTTGGCTGAAATAGAGAGAGCCATGAAGAGCATGGAATGTGCCCAAAGTTGCATGGTCATAAACTGGTTGGGTTTCTTTTTCTCCTCAAGGCATTTCTCTTGCTGATAAAAGAGTCAACAGAGAGCCACAACACCATCAGCCATGAAGTATATACACATTTTAGTTTTGTTTTGTTTGGGGTATTTTATTTGTGTTGTTGTGGTTTTGCTTGGGTTTTTTGGTTGGTTGGTTTGGTTTTGGTTTTTTTTGTTTTTTTTTTTTTTAAATAATAACAAGGTCTACTCCATCTTTACCCATATGCAATGGGTAAAATCCTGATTGACTGATATAAAGAGCCCTCAGGATGAGGTGGAAAATTTGTCACATCCATCATTTACACACATTCTGAGGTGCATCACGGACTTTTTTTAAATATCAAATATGAAGTGACTACATAAGTATATGGTCCATAGCCTGCAAAGTTTTTGGGAAGGATTTTGGAGTTACATGAAAATACAGCCTATAATAAAACCTAATCTTTTCCAACTCTGATTTAGCTAAAGGTTCAACCAGATTTCAACCTCTTGTCTCATTGACTGTGCTTCACAGCTTTTATGGGTGGCTATTTCAAAGAAATTTGAGACTTCTGAAATACAATTTTCATATTTCTGCATTACGTAAAGCCACACATTTTTCACACAAGAAGCACAGGAGTCCTATTTTATGAGCCATTGGACTTGCAGTTAATATTGGCTAACAGACAGAACTGTGAATATTCAGACATGCTTTGTTACACACACACATGTTGAACAACATGATAGTCTAGATGAGAGGTGCATATTGCCACTTTCATTGCTCCCTGTGTGTGCCTTTGTGGGAATGGGGTTTTATGTATCTATATATGTATCTCCACCAGTATCTATGTGAAAAAGTCATTTACCCTCTAGCACAATATCTCAAATTTCCAATGTATTTGCTTACCAAAGAGTTATTGATAGGAGACTGGATAGAAAAGTGATTCAAATATTAGCTGCATGCTAGACCAGTGATAATGGAACAAGAACCAGGGAAAGGCAAGATCTTTTATCTCCCTTCTTGATTTATTCACTATAAAGCTGCTAGGCCTTTTACTGTTCTACATGAAAAACAGTAGTAGAAGAATAATGCTCCTATAAAACATATGATTTTCTTGTTATTACTTCACCTCTTTCAGATACAGCCAAGTACCAATTTTTACAAGAGGACAGCAGGATCTAGTCCTTAATACTCATATTTTGAAGTTGCCTTTGATACCAGGACACAATCACTGCATTTCACCAAGCAAAATGATGTAGTGTTGTCTTTGCTCAACTTAGTCATTCTTCCATTTATAATACACCTGCTCTCCAGAGCTCACAAAACTTTTATTGAATATATCCAACCTTGATATGTTAAAATGCATTTTCCCCTGTTTTCCAAAACTGCCTATATTTTCTGGCTGCACCATCCATTCCCCTCTCCTGAGATGGGCAAAACTGCTTTTATATTGCATATCACTTTTGAAACCAGAGAACACACATTAAATGCTCCTCCAACCTATGTATTTTTGGAGTGGCACCTAGAAATTAATAAATGAAGATGGAAATAAGTTCAGTAGAATACCTTCACAGAAATATTTTTTTTTTCCTTTGAAGAATATTTTGAACTGAATAATTTACATTAAAAGGCAAAATAGATTTTACAACACTTGTTTGATAAAACCAAGAGAAAATTCAACATGAAACTGCAGCTTCAGAGTAAGTCAATTTTACCTAATACTTAGGCAACTGATTCTTCTGTGGAAAAAAAAATATTGCCCATACTCACCATGATTCCAATAAAAAGCAGGTTTTGTATCAAAAATAAATCAGTATAAAGCTTTTGCAAGTATGCGAGGAAGTGGCTTTCATATAATTTCATAACAGGATCTGACCTTTTAGCACATTTTATCTAACACAAAGAACTACCTGAATGCCATCTTGCAAAATAATACACATTCTGACTTTATCTGCAAGGTCAAAAGTTGCCATTAAATCAGTCTTTTTGTGCACCTTTTTCCTGTAAATATTTCCACCTCTCTGTTCAAACCCTCAGCCTCTGACTCGGCAAGTTTCCCATCTGAAAACCAGAAATGTTAACAAAAACATTTGCAAGACAAAATAAAGTTTTACCAGTCTCCTTAATTCCTCACTACCTTCAGAAAGACTTCAGCATTTGCTGGAATTATGGTCAAAGCCCTTATGGAATCAGCTGAGTGGGGATGCTCAACCGATACATGCTCCTTTTCTGCATAAAAACATCCTCACCAAGACAAACGATCTCCAGATACACTTTGAACTGCAGAAGTTCTGCAAGGAACCTCTTGTACATTTTAAATAAGAAACCATACCTGAGTTTAATGTCACACTGAGGTCTTCTTTTTTGTTTCTGATTTACAGAATAAATTCAAGCTGAGATATTCCTCTCAGTTTTGCTGCCATTGGCCTCATTAGCATGATCATTAGAAGGAATGATGAAATGAAGCCTTGACATTTCCATATGTGATTCTAAGTTACTTATCTAAAATACAGTAAGTCAAAAGAGCAGACGACTTTGCAAATAAAAACAGCAGAAGAAATATATTTATTTAGGACTGACTTCATTAGCATTAATTAAGCTTCCACCTCATTTTCAGATGCATTTGCATATGCAAGAGTTTTTTGCCAGTAGGCGTTGCCAAGTACCCGCAGCAAAAAACCACCCAAAAATACATGGCAAATATTTCACAGAAAGGTGAGTTACCAATTTTTTTAACAGTGGTACCTTGAACCTTGATAGACCAAATAATAAATGAAGCTTTCAGCAACTTTTGCTGAGGCACATGTTGAGCAAGGTATGTGTGCAGCACAGTCTTGCTAATTCCTCTCTCACTACAATTTGCCAAATGCTTATCAGGGGACTCGGAAAATCATGTAACATCAATGAACTCTGCTGCTGCAGTATTTCTGTGACATAAAATGGTCTTTGAAAACCATGGAATACAAGTTAAAACTTGGGCAAGGAGGAGAAGGCAGTCGTAAGGTAACGTTAATACAGGGATTCAACAGAAATTTGCATTTTTGTGGGGCAATAGGTCTTGACGTGGGCATGGAGGGAAAATGAACCTCCAACAGTGACGACCAGGATAAAGACAACTGATCACAAAGGAAAAGGGTAGAGAGTTCTTGACCTGGTATATCTATTAAGAGCAATTAAAGCAGATTTTACCCTGGTTTGTTTCTAGGTTTCTGTTTGTATGCCTGTCTTTAGCTAGTTTTGATACAAAGTAAGGTCCTTCCTCACTGGAGTCTTTTTTCATTTTTTTTTTATTTAAAAGTTTCAGCTTCTACGCCCTATTAACAGTGAGTAGCCTGCTCCAATTGGTGGGTTTTTTGGTTTTTTTGGGGGGTTTTTTTGGAACAAGAGGAGAAATTCGGGTTTTCTGACATTTAAAGTACTTTCTAAAAATTGAT
Organism: Formicarius rufipectus; assembly: GCA_013399695.1. NCBI lineage: Eukaryota > Metazoa > Chordata > Aves > Passeriformes > Formicariidae > Formicarius > Formicarius rufipectus. Next base: position 1,565,173 of record VXAU01001192.1, read on the forward strand.
GGGAGCATCCTGAATCCAAAATTAGCTACAGTCAACAAACTGTTCTTTATGTATACAGGATAACATTAATAAGCTAAATTACAAAAAAACCCAACACAGTAAAAGCTTATCTTCAGTCCTACCATTTGATAATGTTTTGCTGATAGCATCAAATTTTGACAAGGAAGGCTGTCAAACTTCAACAAAATATATATATATATACATATTAATATTCTGGATAGTTTTACTACTTTCTTGATTTCTGCTTTGTTAAAATACAATTTATGCATAGACATTCATATGTAAGTCAATGGATGATTATTTATACTGATCCATGCAAATATATAAATCAAGCTCCCTTCAAAAATACTTCATAGATCAAAAGAAAAATGAGCTTAATGCAACAAATAACACAAAATACCTGTTATAAACACAAAAGCAAAGTGACTTGCATGCATGTATGTTCATAAAATAAAGTGAAATAGAGTGAGGAATTTTATACAAAAAAACCCCCAAACAACATTTACCACCACCTAGGCAGGAAAAAAATGATGGAAAACTTTTAATAAAAAGCTACATCAAATTACCAACTTCTAACCAGGCTTCCTCGGGGGCTACTTGGAATAACCCAGCTGATCAGAGATCAGGAGAACAGCCCGTATCACAGGACGTGCTGTGGAGGAACAACAGAGCTTTCACACCACGCTGCACATGCTGGAGACCACACATCTCCAGGCTGGATTTTTATGCTCAGGCTCCTACTGAGATACACCCCCATGGACAGATCCGCAGAGAAAGGGCTGTCTCCCTGGTGTCAGACAAAAATCAGCTCCCCCAGAAACACATGAAAGTCTTTGCTACCAACTACTGGAGAAGATAAGGGCAAAAGAGTGAGAACACTGGATAAAAAAAGAGAGGCCCCTTAAAAAAGTCCAAAGCTTTCTCCTCAGTAAAGCCTTCCCACCAGGTATGGGATATCTCTCTCTCTCAGATACAGGCAGTGAGGTCTCTAATCAATAAACTGGAGGCAGAAAAATATTGATGAAACCAATTAGGTCTCTAGTTGTGCTGGTGTGTTCCCTGGAAATACTTAATGCTGCAGTGATGGATTCTATAGAGGGGAGGTAAAGAGATAATCAACTGATGTCTTTCACAATTTTAATCAAACAGGAGTAATGTTTAGCAAATACATAAATGGCTCCCTAACACGCTTAGAGACACAGAGATGGTATTTTAGATCTGGCACAGTTCTAACACAGTCTAAAGGCAGCAATTTAAAGAGTGTGACCTTGAAAACAGTTCTCAAAAGTAAGTGTTATGTGACCTTAAAATACATTAATTCTTTAGATAAAAGTTTCTTCTCCCCAACAGCAAACATTTTCAATTTCACCACCAAAATGTCATGACTCAAACAGCAGATGTTTCTCGGAGCTTTTCTTTTAATCTTTACAGAATCCTCCACTCTAGGTAAATAGCAAGAAACTCAACTTGCAAACACTGTGGTAGCTTAAAAACAATAGTATCATGGCCCAGTCGTCCAGTACCTGACATTAACCCAACTCTGTTGTTCTTCACTAGCCAAATGTGACCTGCTGTTCCACTAGACAACTAGAAACTATTTATAACAGCAAGCTTGGACTGATGCATGCTTTCCACAAGAATAAAGAGCATTGCTGTATACTTGGTTTCACTGCAGCCATATTCTCTCCTCTGTGCAATAAGCAGTTCCTAGCTTCATAAAAATTTTCCTGCTCAAATATTCTATTTCTAATTTTTGTTCTCTTCATCTTCTTATATTATCTAGTTGAACCTCCTGACTGTTCTTCCTCATTTGAATAACTCAGGATTCCTGTGTATGCTGCACTGTTACTTAGGTCTTCTGCAGAACAAAGGACTGAAAACAGCTTATTTTATTAAACTATAGCTTATTTATTGAAAATAGCTGATCCAAGTCCATATTTTATCCTCCATATTTTGGACTTTCCAACCAGTTATAGCATAAAGTTAGGATCTTTAGCTCAGTCAGACATACCTGTATCTTGTGTTTCACATTTTGCTGAACAGTCATGGCTATAGTATTGCTATTCACTTCTTCTCTGAATCTGGAGGGTGCTATTCCTCTTCATTTTAGAGATCTACATACACTTTGTTTATGTGTGATGAGCACATGGACTGTGCCTTGGGACTTTCTAAAGGGAATTGTTGCATATAAAGTTAGTTTGTTCTCCACATGTTCTTCAATTGCAAAGAATGTCTCTTGGAGTTTTTCCAGGTATTCACTTTGGTATACACTACGATTATTTCATTTAGAGTACGTATTTCAATGCTTGTTTTACTTACGGATTATTTTTATTCCCTTATCATATGGAAAAGACACATACGCATTTTTCAGGAAGGTAAGCCCACCACACTGTATTTGGCAAGATGGGTCCACAGAGTGCATCTTTGTGCGCACCCAGATAAGTGCCACCACCAAGCACTGATGGATTACACAACCCAGGGCTCTCCTTTGGCAGCTTCCTCTGTACCCTGCCTCACTGCTGCTCGCTTCCTCTGCTATTTTACTCAAAACTCACTGATAGTGTTTGTTCCAACAAATTTTATAACTGAGAATCATTATGGCAATGTCTCCTCAGTCACACATTTCTTCTCTGCCTAACCTATTCTGCTGGAATGATCTCCCCGTCCTGTTTCTGCTAGAGGCAGATGCTCCTTTGGGCAGTAACAACAATCATTATTCATAACTGTCTTTATTCATTCATGCTCCTTCTACATTTTTGGCTTGTTGTTGAAGTGAGAGGGTAATGCAGCAAGGCACTTCTGTCACTTTAGAGATCTCCTTTTACCACAGGAACAGCTTCTAGAGGACATCCTTCTTACTGGCAATTCTTGTGGGAGTGACCTCCAGTAGACTGTAATTGCAGGTGCACATCTATATGACAACACTTGGTGTCATTCAGAGTGCACAGAAGATTTTGTGTTTAAAGTTATTATTTCCTAATTCTGCAGACCATATGGCACCATAAAGCCCACAGTAGAGCAGATATTTTTAAAGCATGACATTAAATTTACTGGGGACATTAACAAAGATGAGTAATGTTATCCTCACTCAAGTATGAATTATGCCAACGTTTTCAAATTTGGATGATTAAGGTTGTACCTAAAATGATCATCCCTTTTTCTGCAGTTCTGGGATGTAACAGGAGTCCACCTGTGCCTTTATCAGAAAGTATCTACACACATTTACTGTATGATATTTTAAGCAAAACTCACAAAGACAGCATTATTCTGATTTGTTATTTTTCTGAAATTAATGATTGGCAAGGCTGATCCATCTCAGGAAAAGAAAAAAATAATTTCTTAGTAATCACAGGTAATTGTAGTTCTACTTTAGATTACTGATCAGAGCTACAGCACTGACAAATCTTATGAATTTCAATTTAACTAAAATATTTTTTAAATCTGTTCAGTTTTGCAAATGCTTCTCCCTTCTGCTACAACCTACATAGTTTGCCACTATCCATAATGCTGCCTGGCAAATAACCTGTGTATTTATTACCATTAATCCTGTCACCATGCTCTCATTATTAATAAATTAATGTGGTCAATTATTAAAACATACCAAGCATGCACCAATTACTTTTTCCCATTTCTCTCCACTCGCTTAATGCAATACATTTTAAGCAGAAACATTTTTTCCTTTCCAATCATCTTGATAAATGTTATGAGGAATAGAGTATAGTCTCTAGACATTCTGCTTGGAGCCTCTGCATGACCAGCTGAGATGTGCAAGGAGGCCCTGAGATCACACCTGTAGGCAGTAATGATGTTATTAGAACACTGCAACAAGGATTAGCTGAATTTCTTATCCAGACAGATGAAGCTTTCATAAGTCTCTTGCCTTCAACTACCAAGAGAGGCGAGCTTAAAATCCTTGCTGGATTCTTCCCATGTTGACACTGGTCATGGTGATCATGGATGATTTATGTTAGTAAAAAATGGTTAAACTTCTGGAAGAAAACAATACATGACACATAGCATCTCTGGTTTCATTATTATGAATTCAGTGTAGCACAACTGACCTTGGCAGTAATTTTCATACTGAAACGAAAACACCACTTTTCATTGAATCCATTACATCCACTTTTGGATGCTAAGCTTTTGTCTTTGCCCACGGTTTTCACTGATCTTTCACTTGAAAGAAAACTTCTCCTCACCTTTAACTTTCCTTCTTTCGTAGCAGTAAAGATGGTTATTCTGAAGCTCACTTGAGCGCATATTTAGATGAAGGTGTGATTCAACAGTTATACAATATGCTGATTGGGTTCAGACTGAAAAAGCATACTTTTTAAATCAAAATAAATAAATCAACAAATAAATCTCCTAAAAGCTGCAATGGGAGCATACTAGCAGCATGCAGAAATATACAACAAAACTTAAGGTTTTTAATTTTTAACTATGTCTTGAGGAAATACATTTTTAATGATTGTGCTTACCAGCTGCTGTCCGTGAACACCCCAGGCTGCATACTGCAAAACTGAATCCTCTACTTCTGGAGGGTTTAACTCCCAAACTTCCCTTGAAAAAATGTAAACATTTTTACTTGAACACACTGACATCACCCAGTGCACAGAACTGCTGACAATGACATCGTGTTGAAAAAACAATGTCACCTACCTTGTGTGTATGTTATAAATCACATATGAAGCTGTATAAGAATAATGAAAAACCTGTGGAAAAACAAAAAGGCAAAGAATTACATGACCAAATACAGACCACCCTTGTGACAGTCACAGTCCTTCAATCCCAGTAATCCTTTATTACTGAAAGGTTTTCATTGAATTAATAATAACCAATAGACCTGAACGAGATTTTGAATGCTGTAGGAAGTACACACATACTCATCAGTTAATTGAATCAGACACTTGTTCAGTACAACTATACAATGTCCCGGTCAAAAAAACATGCATTCCTGATTTAAAAAAAAAAAATTAAAACTGAAACAAAATCCAACACCCCCTCCCCCCCAAAGAAAAAGACACTTCTTTCCTGTATTTCTTAATCAAGCTGTCATCAAAATAATTGTACAGGCATCACAGGGTTTTTTTACTTGAAATGCAGACAGATACAGGGTCATATGGTATTTTTGTGACCACCTGCTATGAGCAGCCTGAATGACCTTCTGGGCTGTGGCTCACAGAAGAGAAAAACTGTGCACTTAGCAGGGCTCAGTGGCTTTCCTAACATGTATTTTGGTCAGATTTTGGTAATTTTGTTTCTCACGGAAGGTTTGTTTTATCTGAGATTTTTTTTTTTTTGTATGCAACGTTTTAGGTAAAACAAAGATCTATTTTCCTGTAAACCTTCTTCATTCACCAGCAAGTTACCAGTGACTTCTGGATTCAAAAACTGTAGGATTCTCTGAATGGAAGAGAAAAGCAAATGCAATGCACAATCTTATGCTGCTGTCTTTATTTGTGTAAAATTTTGTTGCAGTTGACTAAAATCAAAAGAATTGCCATTTAAGTGTGAAATATCAAGATCTGATGTACGAAGACCCAGAAGACTCATGGTGGAAGACATCATGTTGCAATGTAGAACGTGATGGACCACCACATCAAAGGGCTAAAATCAAAGCCAACTATTACACATTCTCTCTGAAGTCAAACATTGGTCTACATACCACCAGTAACAGACATCTTGCTGTCTTACAGGATTGGGTGGTTGGCTTTAACCTAGTTTATTTCTTTGCCCCTCTTATCTTTCATTATGAATATAGAATAATCCCATAGTATTAATTAGTTTTATTATCAATTGAAATTACTTCATGGTCTTGAAATATATTTGTGACTAAGTATTACCGTACTAAGCAAAACTCTTTAATGTAAACTTCTGTCAGAAAGCAACAATAGATGACATCTAATGCAACCAACAGTCGGTTGAATTTCTTTTCTGCCAAGGGTGGGTATTGCAATATTATCATGTCCTTTGTTGCAATCAACTTTTGAACTCTGTCATTACTGCTCTACAACAGCTGAGGAGCATTGTTTGCAGAAATTGCCCGTCCTGGCTTTAGCTCACTAGCTGTCAGTAACATTCGAGTTGAAGCAGCTTGATCTTGGGCAGTGCTGCCTGACGTGTTGGTCAGTTCTAGAAGGATTAATTCTAAAAGAAAATCTGTGTTACTAGAGCTACGTCGCTGTACTGGACCTACTGTAGCTTCACATCTACAGATACAGCACCTCTACTGGCACATGAGGGACTTATTTCTGGACAGTGCCAGGCTATTTCCAGTTGGATGGGAACAGATACAGCTGCAAAGCTGAAGCCTTGACATCGATACATGTGTTGGGAACCCTTTAGCTTTTATTATTTGCACCAGGAATCTTTCAGTATCTTCTTCAAAGAGAATACCCAAAAGAGGATCCCACATGAACAGAGCCATTGGAATTTGGCACTATGGCACATGAGAGGGTTTCAGACGTTCTTATTTTGTCTGGAGGCCATTCAGTAAGAGAGTCATCTGAAACATCCATACACTGACTGTTTCCATTATTAGTTCCCTGTCAACACATGCCAAGAATTTAGCATGCCCTAAATCCTTGCTGGCTGATGCTGCAAGAAGCCCACAAAGGTCTCTAAGATTAGTAACCATACTTTGAACAACTGTTGAATTTCCCTTCTATAGAATTTTACTTTGAGAGAAAAATAATGTCTAATTTCCAAATCTATTGTGATTAACATCAAAACTGTTGCTTCACTGAGAAGTATCACATGTATTTCACATGCCACAAACCTATTTTTTAGTGTTTACAGCTTATGGGGAAGTGGCTGGTCATGCAAGGTACCAGCCTCACCCAAGGGGTGTGACTGAAACAGAGACAAATGGTTCAACCAGGGTGGTTTCTGCACTGACAGAGGTTACCCAGAGGGGCATTTGCCAGCAGCTGTTAAAGGGCACAGCCTCATCCTGCCAGTTACAAAGAAGAGGAATGGGTCTCTTTTCCTTCCAGGAAAAAGTAAAAGTATACCAGATATAATGGGAGAAGGGCTGATAAGTATGTAGAATACAAATACTTAAAAGGTAAATTATTGAACAAACTCTATTTCAACAAGAAAAGCTAAACTAATAAGTCATGCTGACAGCTTTAACCGGAAACATGCTGTAGCAACAAGAACACTTCATATTTCATGAGGAAATTTCTTGCCTTGTGGTAAACTTTTTTTGTCTAAACATTTATGTAGAAATACTGAAATCTGTATTAAAAGCTGAATAATCTCCACAAGAAGTGGAGGCCAACACTACAGTGCAGTCACTTCCAGACAGAATGCCAACATTTTTCTCAAATTACTCAAGTTGGTCTTAGTTCTTAACAGGAACACCTTGTATAAATTACAAATACGAAGTTTCCTAATTCATCCTGCTTGCATTAGCCACACACTGAAACATTATAAAAATCAAATCAATAAGAAAGTATATAGGAAATCTTTCTTTTCCAAGTCTGGCTTTTAGAGTAAGTGCTTAGGAAGCTCTCAGAGTTTTGCATGAAGGTTTACCTGTGGCTTCCTCCTGCACAGAGCAATGCCAGTGGCTGGGACCAAACCTCTCCTAACATACACCACCTGGCACCACACAGGACTAACCCAACTGGAGATACCACACAAGACTAACCACAGGGAAGAGTCTCAGCAACCCTCAAAATACCAGGATTGAGCCTTCTACACGGGCACTAGCTGCGTCCTCTTTGGCAGGGGCTTGGGGGACTTAGCCCTGCAATTCTTGTTTTGTGAGATGTGCACTCATGTGAAAAAAAATCTGGCAATTTCTGCAAATGAACAGACTAAAGCTCACACAACTAAAGCGTGGGCAGCACTCAGCCCTCCCATGTTGCATTACAGTGAAGGTTGGTTATTGTGTTTAACATTCAAATCCAAAGCACTGTCGTTCCTATCCCAAAATGTTTTCCAATGTTTCTTGTACTCCATGCCTTCCAACTGGACTATCAAAAGACCGACCTACAGCTAATATTGAAACATGGACAGTAAATGACTCCAATTAACTAAAATAAAAAGAGACATGATGTGAAACTGAGGAAAAGGGAGCAAAGTTAGGGTGAAAAATACTCATCTTCTCGGTACAAAAAGGAGAATAAATTAATGAATATGGACACACAGAACATCTCTAAGAAATGAAGCTATGTAGGAGAGCAAAGCTTTTTAAAATATTAAATGTATTACAGCAATTTCTGCACTGTCATATCAGTTGAGGAAAATGAAAAGAGGAAAACGTCCTGGTACAATTTATTAAAGTAATCATACATGTTAAGGTTGGACACTGTGAGGAGCCTTAACTTCACAAGTGGTATTTGTGCTTCCTGGGCGTCAGGCCTTTCTGGTGAGTAAATAATTTGCCTGTTTCTTTTATGATAAGCTAGAAAATGTTCCCTGCAATGTTACAAACTGAAAATGGCTTTAATTATCAGACACACAGTATACCTCCCCCTCAATATAATTAAATTTTTCTTTTGCCATAGAATGCAATAGGTAAAAACTATTGCATAATAAATATCTCTTCTTAATTCAGTCTTTCATCAATTTATAAACTGGTGACAAGCTTTCATCTGATGCTGTTCAACACTGAAAAAGCTATCTCCATTTATGTATGAAAAAAATAAAATTACAGAAGTCTATTACAAAGGACCCAAAATAAAAAGGTGACAAAAGTATTTCAAGACAAATTGCTCCAGTCAAAGTTTAGAGAAATATCAATCTATTATTCAGCTAACAGTCAACAATAAAAACCCCCACATTATCAATCACTATCTGAACTTTTAGATGATGCATTGTTTTGGGTTTCATATGTCCTTTAATTTCTACCTTTCAAGGAGTTACTTTTTCTTTCTAAGGTTTCTAAAAATTAAATTGTGACATGGAACTCACTGCATAGCCCAATACGATGCAGGAAAACCATGTGCCCTGTACACTTAGCCAAATACATCCCACTATTTCTGCACTGTGTTCTAGAAAATATCCAATTCATTGTCCTTGGGTAATTTGGAAAACATCCCTCAGCAGAATAGTGTTTTTGCTGAAGTCATCAGTAGTATATTTGCAGGATGATGAGGGCTCTCAGCTCCAGGGAAATGGAGGAGAGCTGATGGCATCAGAACCTCACAGTGCTATAAGCACAAAATGCTTGGGGCATGCCAAACACCCTGATGCATCCTTTATCTATTTCCTGTATTATAAACCAATTATATTCCTTCATGTGTTATTTATTTAGAGCAATAATTATGCCTCCTTACTGGCACAGCCCTTTGCAAGGTAGTGACGTGACTGTCCTCTGCTTTCGTTTCTACCCATGCAGACAGCTGACATCTGAACTCCTCTCTGCAGTGCTCAGTGCTGCTAGACTCTGTAAATCCTCCTTTCAGGTTCCTACAAAACTCCTAACAGGGCATAAAAGCACTCAGTCTGAGCAAGAACAATAAAACCTGAGAGTATATGAAATATTTTCAGTTATTCCAAAGTTTACCAGACAAATGGGGTATATGTCTTGCACAAAATGGTAGATATCCATCAACTTGTAGTGTACATAGCATATAACAAAGAGACTATTTAAAAGCCATGTACCTCCCATTGATTAACAAAAAGAAAAATGCAGCAGACAATCATTAAATAACTGAAATTTCAGTGTGTGCTATCATACCCATCCAACTTATCTCCAAACACATACACTGAGACTTGCAAAGAGAGGCAGTTTCTCAGATAACGTTCAAAACCATACAGGTCTCTATGATTCATCAGTGAGGTACCAGATCTTTCATGGGTTAATTTACACTTCTGATCACATGAGAAACAAAATCCAGTATTTTAAGAGACTACTACTCTGAATTAAAAAGGATTACTCTCTTATTCGGTGAGCTAAAGAATTTAATCAGAATTAAAACCAGAATAATTAACCTTAGGTGTGTAAAGTTTTAACTGCTGCAATATATGGATGCCTCCCACACAGTATTACTCATAAAAGAAAGATTTAAAAAAATGCTTTTATTGCTTCACAGGCACAAATCAGTTATTTGGGAGTTCAAAGCTGTGAGAGAACCTGACCTGGAAAAGGTTTTGTGTGCCTGAAAGCTTTTTTAATTTTTTCCAGCTACATCAGTTGGTCGAATAAAAGATATTAGCTCTTCCCATAAATCTTGCCTTATTTATCTCTTCAGGTCACCACATCTGTAACAACAATGTTACTGAGAAACAAACATTCCTAAGCCCAGCAGAAAACAAGGACTCCCTAGAAGTGATCCTTCCTAATCAATAACCTGAATTACAGAATCTGTCACAAAATGCTTGTGAATCAAACAGGAATACATCTTGCCAAGGACACTCTTTCATTGATCCATGGCCCTTGTCGCTTTTGTTGATCTTTCCTAATAGATTAGTGAAAAAGTCTGGCCTATTTTCAACCTGCCTGGGGGGTGCCAGCCACAGGAACCACTAGCTGTTGTACATAGTCTGAAGAGCAGCAACACAAGTAGGATTTTGCCTTCATCCTCTTTTCTACAAGTGAACTAAGCATTTGAAGAATTACTGAAAAAATCTACTTATGCTCAAAACCAAACCAAAAGCTTTTGCCATGGTAAAGTGATTAGAAGGCCAAGATAAAAGTTAATCAATCATTCATTCATGAAACAAAACACTCCCAACACTATATCAGAATCTTATTCAAAGCTCCAAGATCAAATCTTTAATAAACCACCACTGAAAACTCAAAATTATAATTTAGAAGAAGAAATGCAAACATATATTGCTTCCTATTTTGCCTTTGGGATAAAAGCACCTTGGAAGAAAAATGGAGCCTGCAGAACACACTGTGAACCACAAATAATGAGCAAGCCCCAGATGCAGAGTGGAGAGAACATGGGGGGAACAGAATGAAATGCAGACACACAGGATGGTTATGGAGACGTTTTCAAGGAATTGCTGAAGTTAATAGAGTGTGCTTCTGGCACAGTCTCATCAAGGGCAAGTGGCACAGCACATAAACATGAGACTGTATTGATGACATCAGGTAAGACGATGCCACAGGTGCCCAAACCCCTTTAACCCCCCCAGAAATCAACCCCAGGTAACTGGGGGCAGCACAAGGCTGAGCTCGTGGTGCATGAGCTCACCATACAGGACTTCGGCACAGCTTCTCACACAGGATGCTGCATTGGTCCAGCCACAGCACTTTCAGGTCACAATTAGTATCTAGATATAGTGTGACAATATTAGGACTAAAAGGAACTTGGATGGCTCTATAAATATATTCTGTTGTATGGCAGAGATATGACTTGTTACTTAAATTTCAGCTGGCGTGAAATGAGCCAGACCAAAAAAAAAAAAAAAAATTGTATTATGTATTTTCCAAAAGTTGATACACACTCAAGTTCACTCTCTATAAAAAAATTACAGCCTATACAAATTACACAAAATTATACCAAACCTATGAATGCTAGTCATATAAATTATGCAAAGTATTAGCTAAATTATTTCTCCTCTAGTTAATGATGTTTTACTATCAGTTTTGCTCAGTGTATACAGGTGTAATTCAGATATGTAGCAATAAAAATAAGGAAAGACTTTGAGCAGCTCTTTAATGTAATATAAAAACTCCTTATTCTGTTACACTTTGGAGAACACCAGATTATTTGTGGTCAAACTTCAGCCTTTGTGGTAGCCTGCTGAAAACAAATGAGTTACAGAAGGAGGGTGCTAGTTTTAACTTTATGCCATCAATATTCTAAGCAGCAACTTCTTGCTCTCCAAAAAAAAAACAGATTAACATTCACACAACCAACTTCTATTCCTCATTTCATTTTCAGGAGCTTTAAGACACGTGACCTTGCTAGGACTGCAGTGCAAAGAGAATGGAAACAGTATCTAATGTGCTGACAACACAACATAAAGGAGATACATTCCTTTCTTCTCTTTCATTGAAAGATGTGTGACATCCAGTTAGTAAAACCTGTAAGGGAGTTAATAGGATTAAATTAGCAGCAGCATGACAACTGCCAAAGCAAAGTAGAGCTGCTGGATGAACCTTCCATCCATTTTGCAATTTATGTACTAAATACATTCGTAATGTTAATGGTATCAATAACATTATGGTGAAATCCAACTTTCTCTAAAGCTCCCTTTGTCCAGTCTGACTCCATGTGTTCTCCAGCATAGGAACTGCTTGCAAATGAGATGAAACAATTAAACACAGCACAGGCACGGTTGGGTTTTGTGTAATTGGTTGCCAGAGTGTGTAAAAAGCGAAGAGAGAGATCTGCAGCATTAAATTCAGACCCACAGAGAAATGTGAAATGACTGTGTAGCGCCCATACTGTAAGTGAGGTGTTTGAATAAAACACACTATACCAATAAGGGAATTGGGGGAGCATTTATGAAAATACAGGGGAATATGAAAATAACATTGGTTAAAAATTAGAATTCTGTTGATTTCATGCCATGGCAACAAACACAGTGAAAGTCAGACTGTGCATTGACACTAAAGTTCAACACACTTTGGGACATACACCAGGAATGGTTCATACTCTGCATCAGTAAAGTGGTCCCCTTCACTCTTGGGAGCTGTAATGTTTGACTGTTGTTTTTCTGGATTGAGATTCACCAAGAGCTTAACCACATGCATTAATGACTGATTTCATATCATAGTATAGAAATGAACTCTGTGAATTGTGGGTTTTCATCACAATCCAGTAATTCCTTTCAGTTTACCTTAATTTTAAACTTCAGTTAATGGTACATTAATTCGTAGTTCATAGAGCTGGAAAGGACTGCTATGATCATGGGGTCTGAGCTCCTACAACTGAAACAAAGTTCATAAGACTTCTCATTTTAAATAGTATGGTACAATGTGGTCTTCAAGTGGTTTCAGAGTAAACTCTAAAAAACAATCAACCAAAGAGTACAACAATGAGATGACAAATTTCCACCCACTTTTGAATCCTATTATTTCTACCCAATTCTGGAAGCAAAAAAAAAAAAAAATAGAGGCAAATTTTGGCACTTTTGATTTCTAAAACTCTGTGTAGTTTTACACAGGTTTTGGCCTTTATAGGTGAAATATCTTGTTCAGAGAACTCTGTATCTAATTGCAGAGTTAATCTAAGATAGAACTTGATGCATTTGAGTACTACAGTAAAATGACAGGGTTATAACTTTGAAAAGCATCATATTTATTTATTTCAATCAACATCAATTACTTGTCCTGATTGATAAGAACCACTGCATGTCATTGGTAATAATTTATGGGAAGCATTAATACTTTGGGGTATAAAATATTGCCACCCAGAACAACTATATGCTGCCAAACCAAAATAAATATAAATGAGAGAAATTTCAAGACACATAATTTATATATAAGAAAAAAGTCTGTGAAGTAAGCCTAAACAAAAAAAAAGAAAAAGAAAAAAAAAAGCACCTCTAGGAAATCTGTTAAAGCTTCAGCTGTTCACATAATTTTTCAATAAGATTAACTATCTCAAGAAAAAGACATCCACAGCAGAATGTAAATTAATTCACAATCAATTAAACTCAGTTAATATAACCAACAGTAACGAGAAACAAACCACAGTTCAGAATAAATGCAGAAACTTCTTTTTCTTCACTTACATCAACAGTTGATAGACCACCATATATTTGGATATGCAACTCAATCATTTTTGAACATATAATAACCTCAGATGAGTGAATTATTCAAGAAAGAATGTTCTGCATTGCTACTTCCGAAAGCCGCACACATCACTGTCATTTGAAATTCTATTAGTCACACTATCACGTAAAATATGTTTCCTGAGCCTTGTATGAGATGATTTATGACAAAAATTTACATGAGGTTTTTTCTGCCTTATTCACCTGCAGCATTAAAAAGCAGGAATGACTTCACTGAAATCATTGTCACGTGACAATGAACATGGTAAACCTCAAGCCTTGAGCATAAGGAGTGCATTTTTCGTACTGATACACGTGCACATGCACATCCTGCTCCAGAAGATGCTCACTCTAATATGTAGTACGAGTAAAATTTTGACTTCATGAGTGTTTTGGGTTTTATAGAATCTTATCTTTCCCTGAATTGATTTGCAGGCAGCTTCACCATGCACATGGGCATTTTGAACTGGACAAGCATAAAGGGAAAAGAAATATATAAATTCAGACAACACAGCCAGAACTTTTATCTCCATAAAAATATGGCAATGGTGAGGGTGTTTGCTTTTGGTCAATGCAGATGAGAATACTAAATCAGTCTTATAAAAATATGTATTTAAGTACTTTAATAGTGCCTGATATTTTTGACAGTCTCATCTCTTTTCAGGGTCCTTCCACTATTAGCCAAATCCCATACAAGAGACTCCCTCCACAGGAAACTTGGATTGAGTGTCTCCACATATTTGAAAATTCTTAATTGAAACCAATGTGTGTTTTAAAACAGTGACTCTTGAAAGCAAAACTGCATCAAGTCTCCTCAGAATGTTTTGAGATGATTTAATTGTTCTTTGAGATACTGTGGAAGAAGGAATCAAGTCAAGAGTTGGTTTTCTTTTCAGTTTTCCCATGGTCAGTTGTTTCTCACAAACTGTATTTATTCAAACAGATTGCTAAAGAGAAAATTTGCAAATGCAGAAAAAGCACCACCTCGTATTGAAGAGACACATTTCTACATGCTGTGATATTCACAAAAATGTGTACAAACTGATTCAAGTGAAACATTATGTGCAAAAAAACTGGGTAAAAAAGTTACTGAGAAAACATTTTCTAAAATAACATTCCATATAAATGAAATTTCCAGGTTCTGAACACAAAACAGAGCCGAGGATGCCCTGAAATGATGAGGATACAGAAGAAAATCAAAGCATATGCTGGCTCAATTTTGAAGGAAAGACTACAGTCTCAATATCTTTTTTTCTTCTCCATACAATCTGACTCATTCAGGCTGCAGTTACAAAGCAGACTCCAGATGCACTTCTGCTGTTTGCTTACAAATGACATGAAGAGATGAAAAGGCCCTGTGGAGCTGGAGAAAGGAGAAGCAATGAGATAAATGGCCTGTGGGTCTGAAGACACGCAAAGGGAAAATGGAAAAGAAAACTGGGCTGAGGAAAGCAGATGGGTAAACCATCAAGCACGCAAGGTGAAAGAAGAAAGACAAAAAAATAGGGCTAAAAATATCAGGAGAGGAAAAAAAGAGATATAATAAAAAGAAAGAACAAGTACGGAACAAAACAGAGCTGAGCCCCTTAAAGGGCTGGAAATGAAGAGAATCAGAAAAAAAGAGACCAGGCAGCAGGGAGGGAAAGCAGTAACCAGACCTGCAGTGAGTGGGCATGGGTGGCTGGAAAACACAGGGACTGAAATTCATGCAGAGTAGACTGGCATGTGGAGTTTTTCTCTTTTGGAGGACAGAAGACATAAGTGAAAAAGGCAAACAGTGTTCTGAGGAATCTAATGGTTCATTACTTGAATACATGAACCACCTGCCTTTCACTACCTCGCTTACCATCATTATTAGTTGCCTAGTGTGGATATGGCACATGGAAAAGGAGGAATGCAGTGGGTGTGTCCCATGTGGTACCACTCTCCCACAGTGGTATCAAGATACTTATAATGGTATCTCTGGGTGTTAGAGAGTCCAGGGAATCTTTTGTATTCTACAGGGAGAGTTTTTTATTTAAAAGTATTAAATTTCTTATTTAGTCTTTTATAGAGTTTTTATGAGAAAATAACTGGTTTTATGTCTTGAGCATTTATTCACCTGTAGGTTGAGTTACAAACAGTTTTTGTAGCTACTTTTGAAATCTGTGTGTTTAAAATGCTCTTGTACTGCAGTCAAACCTTTCTGATTCCAGGCAGCCAGCACAGCCAGGACTCTGTCCCTCTAAGCCATTCTCTAGAAATCCTTTTTAAACTCTCCAAATAATTTGAACATTGCAATTTAGATTTCTCCCTTTCTTACATCAGTTCTGCACTGTAGTATGAACTTCAGCATCTTCATGTTTTAAAGACAGCATGAAAAGGAGATCTTGTCCATAGGAGTAAGTTCAACAAGTATCACTGGGACTAAATTTCATTTCTAGTTTTAAACTTCCTTTTCGGTCATGCCCTATTCATCTCCCACATCTCCATGATTTCTTTGGTGCTGCCAGTCCTACTAATAGGCTTACACTGTTCCCCTTCTGTTCCACTACCTTGTTACAAAACTGAGCAAAATATCACCTCTATGTGCAGTTTCCAACAATTGAGCTCACAGCTAGTTATCCACTCCAGCACTTCCCATTAGCAAGCCATGATGCTGCTTGTAGTCAACTAGGCCTTCCTTCACTAATTTTCTTCTATTGTGCCATATTTCTGTATTAGTCTCTGTTGTGGTCGTTTTGTGATATTCCAGTCCCTTTGATGAGGGTAACATGAAGTAGACTCCTGGAGCAAGTAAAAGACCTCTCCATGACAAAGCCATTAAAAGGTCATGATAAGAGAGCTATTCATTTAGTACAAGGGAGTATTTCACAGTGATCACAAAGGAACTATAACAAAGTGATGAATCCCTTACACCAAACGCGTCTCTTCAGGAAATGTCTAATCTGGTGCTATATTTGCAGACAATAAGTAGAATAATAAAGGCTAAATTTGTGCAGGTGGTTGACTGTCTTCACTGAAATATTCATTTATTGCCTAAGACCCCAGGCTAACAACCTTTCATGCTCAAATACCGAAAAAGACCTGTTGTTATCTAAAAAGAACACAAAAAAATGGATATTAAAGGGGCACATCTTAATATTTCTCTAAATAGTGGACCCAGTCATTTGATCTGATAGGTCTGTCACACTATCAGTGTTCCTCATAGCCTAAGATGGAAGCTTGTTGTAAAGCATGAAGTGCAACAAAGACAGTTTTCCAAAGACGTGCTTAAAACATTTCTCTGGGACAGTTCCATAAAGGTCTAGTCTTTGCCATCTACTTCAAGGTATTTCAACTGTGCCTATGTATGTATTTTCAAAGATCTTTCATTCAATCTGTACCAAAGTAACTGCTAACTCTCACTTACAGGAATTCACTTATTCAACACTCCTCCTTTCAACGCTATTGAGAGATGCAAATGCCAACAGATTTATCTGCTTTCATGACTGACCTGTTGGCCTAGTCAGAGAAGAGGCTGTCAGCCAATATTTCTGTGATCAAGAAGTCAGGAATTCAGGCAATGCCTCTTCTGAGAAAAATGGGATGGGTTCCTCATGCATAAAGCAGGTGGAGATACCCCTGCCACACAGTGGACTTTGAGAGGAGGACCGTGAGACAGGATGGTTAAAATATTTGAAAAACACACAGCTCATTTTTGCCTATGGACATGTGCTCTGGGACAAAGTCTTCAATTAGAGGATTATGTATTACTTCTTAAAAGTCCAACAGTGCCAACAATACCCGTTTATATCCCCTTGCACGGTGGATTCAATTATGCTGTTGCAGTGGCATTTCTATTGAAAGGAAACTTTGTTGTAGCATTTTTTAGGCAATTCCTGGGTGAGGCCGATCCTCTTCCTTCAAGCTAAGTAATTTTATATTAATAGACACAGGTTTTCCATAGAGGTTACTTGCCCCTGCTTCAGTGAGAAGTAGCAATTCCAGATTCCAGTGATCAAGGAGCTTGCTTGATCCTTCACTGCCTTATTTCTCTGTTTTGGGAAGGGAAGTGACTCACAGAGTGGAGGTGGTTTGGGGGGTTCTTTCAATTTCATACTTTTTTAAATCTGCCTTCATCCTTCCTCTTTGTAGAATGTTCTTACCAACATTTGTTCTGTTTTAAAAATAATTAACTACTACTATTGCTATTGATGTTGAATATTTCCCAGTCACAGAATGTATTAGATCACTTGGTAAATCGCATCAGATATGATCTCTTGTTATGGAATGGCAAAACAACTTTTTTCTGTCTTTTTTTTTTTTTTTACTAAAAAAGATCACCATTAATGCTGTACATAGCAGTGGCTACTGGAAAAATTTCTTCATCACATTTCCTTCCACTATCTTTGTGTAGAAAGCCTTTGCTTCCTCTTGGAGCAGTACAGTTTGCTTTCTGTTTGACACTGCTTTTGCTAAGACAATCAAAAGGGCAACTGGCAACTGTGCCACTCCTCATCTTCCCTTACTCCTTTTAAAAGCAGAGAAAGGCAACTTCAACTTCAAGAATGAATTCAGCAGAACAGCAAAATTGTCTAGACTTAATTCCTGTGTTGGCTGGTACAGAACATACCAAAAGAATGGGTCACAGCCATTTCTGCATAACTGATAGTACAGATGGTATTGCTTGTATTAATATGGCTGCCCTGAGAATTAATTTCGTTGGGATGGTAGACCTTTCCTCCCAGTCTTTCAATATTTCATAATTTTCTTGACCACATTTATAGATTCCCCATCTGGTTTCCCTGTTTTCATCCAAAGACATCAGTTCCAAGTATTTCATTAAAGCCCTGTTCTGATAATCTGTGCAAACAAGATTTACAAGCCAAGTGCATCCTGCTTACGAAGGGACTGCGTCTGATGGTGGTTGCTGGGCATGTCCACAGTGAGCAGCTCCTCATTTGCAGTGGTTGCAGAGCAGCTTTCCCTCTGAGGTGCAACCTCAGGTTGTTATTTCAAGTACAAAGCTGCATCAGTGACCACACATGGAAAATATTTTGCTATGAATCTGAGTAAAAGCTGCACCGAGTGTGCTCAAAATCTTGCACATCAAGCATCAGCATCCCAACAAGTGGGACATGTTTTCTCACATGTAAAAGTTTCCCCGATCCAGTCTCATCACATCAAGTGAAGGACTCGGTTGCATTGCCCCTCTAACAGCACCTCATGGGCTACAAGTCAGTCTTCAAAACCTTCTGACAGGGCACTTGCACATTTTCTGAGCTTCTATTTCAATCCCAAAATGTTTGTGAAAAAGCTAATGATTTCAGGGAAATAATAGTAATAAAAAGTTTCACAAACAAACCAGATCTTTTTATTATTTATTACATGGAACATTCTTTTTGCAATGTTTTTCTGTCAGCACGCTTAATTTCAAATGTATTTATAACTGTATCTCCTGAATTGAACGATTATCAATGTGATCTTCAGAGAGACATTCTTCTTTTGTGAGACTCTGCCCTAGTGAATAAAACTTTTTTTTTTTAATCTCTGCCTATGAACTTTGTGTAGGAACTGTAACTTTTGGATTAAATTTAAATAAACAAAAATGTGAAAATATGCATAAACACTCTGCAAACCCCATAATAACTAGAAATGGAATATAGTTCATGGAAGAACTAAAGGTTTTGGTCTATAGCAAAGATTAGCAAGTTCTCAATAGCTGCTCCATGAAAACTGAATACAAATTTGGTTTGTGCAACCCAATATGGATGTTTCAGATTTTATTTTGAAGCAAAATGTCTAGATTCATATTCTGGCAGATCATTTGACAAACAACAGGTGAAAGAAGAAGCTTGACAGAAGAAATACTCTGCTAGCAATATCTAGGTATTGATAAAACACAGTTTACTGCCTAACCCTGTTGACCACTCCCACTTGTGATGTAGATGTCATCTGGAAAAAGATGGCTCCAGGAAACTACATCTCTGACAAAATATCTGTAAACTTTGGTTAGTTCATTAATGTGTGATTTGTATCCAGACACAACTAAGTAGTGAATTCAAAAATGCATTAAGCAGATAAATGTGTTCCCACGGATACATAAAGCAAAGTGACACCTGGAGATTTTCAGTCCTTTGTACAAATACCCTGAAGAGTTATTTGCTCATGGAGATAAACTAAGCAGTCAACAACCCATGGGGGTAGGTTATAGCTTCAAAAGATTGTGCTATGCCGGGGACAGCAATTACACCAGGGTTCTCTTGTGGCCATATTAAACATAATTTTCAATGCTTTTTCTGCACAAAACATATGTGGGGAGTAGAGTTTTCTAAGGATGGATACATTTAGGTGTCAGATGAAGTCAATGAGATGCACACCTTTAGCAGGATTCTTAAATATCATCTCTGGTGCTGCATCTTTAGGCATTCAAATACCTCTGTAAATCTGACATGAGCCCTCAGAAATTGTTCCCATTGCCCCGCCCACATGTGCTAAAGTCATCCTAACCAAAACAAAGAAATTCAAGTGATTTTGTATCATACGCCTCATATGAAGTGCTTATATTAATGTCACATACTCAAGTGGAGCAAATTCCATATTATAAGCACTTATTAGACACTTAATTTATCTTTGTAATTTGGTGTACAAAACTAAATGATTAAACCTAAAATGATTAGGTACAAAAATGAGTAAAAACTGATCAATTCTTTTTTTAACTTCAGTAGTGGGGGTTATAAAAATGTTTTAAGCAACTTTAAAATGAGGATCTACCTAGCAAAATTCACATTTGTGTCCTTTTAAAAATAATAATTACTTAAATCAAATTGAGTTTCTTAGATTTTTCAAGAATGCCTATTTTAATATAGTCTAGTGGCCAAATTCTCAGTTGCTGTAATGTTTTCTGACCCCTGGACACTATTGAATTATGTCCTTTTTTGAACCTCTGTATCGTCTATTAAAATAGTTTTGGTGTTTTGTTGGTGGGTCTTGTTTTTCTGTTTCTAATGTGGTTTATCTGTCATAAGAGACACACAATAGTCCACATTTTCAAGAGGGAGAACAGCCTTGTCTACCTGATCCGCATCTTAACCATCAACTTCCCTGGAAGTTTCTCTTCCCTTAAGAAATTTATCATCAATTTAGCAAAGTCATCACAGAATCTCTGTTACCAAAAGTGGTGCAGTAGTTTGAATGACTCTTACTCAGCACTCTTTAATTAAATGTTGCTTGTAAGATCCATACATTCAATAGAGAAGCTGAGATTAAGTAGATTAAGTATATATATATATATGTACACACACACACAGAAACAAGTGTGTTGATCCAGGTTTCTTTCAAAGATAAGAAACCTGTGTTAGATTAATGCAAGCAGCAAAGCCTAGTAAATGGTCAGGAGGAGGAATTCATAGTAAATTCATAATAAATTCATCTTGCAATTCACTTGCAGGATGCAGATGAATTCTCCATCTGGTTCTGTGGTCAAGACTGAGGGGTGTAACTGGATCAACATTGTCAAAGTCTGAATCTTCTCTGATTGAATTGAGTAACAAAATTCCACAATACTCAGTGGTACAGAGCACAGACATGCCCACAAACAGAAAGAACCATTTCAGGCATCTATTTTACATGCAGACCTCAGGTTTCCATTAGATGAATAAATGTTTCATAAGAGCCTGTGGAGTGACCTGACCTGCACACCATTCCCACTCCACCTAATTTTAAATGAGCACAGATACATATGGATTACGTGAGAACGCGTTGGGAATGACATTAAATGTGACCCTAAGAATAAGTACTTGTAAAAAAGCTGATTGTTCCCTCTTCTCTCTCTCTCTCAAAATTAAGAATGATAATCAGTCAGAGCAGTGCACCCTACAAGAACAGCACTATCAATGTAATACAGGACACCTACAGATCTCTGTAGCCTGTTGCTGGTTTATACAGGGGTGCAGGCTATATGATTAATTGTATAATCATTTAGTGGGTTAGGGATTCATAAGGGTCCATATTAAGGACTTATTAGATAGCTCTTCTTTTTTTTCTTTTTTTTTTTTTTTTTGGTTCAGCTGAGGTAAGTGGTACATGACAGCTCAGACATACGTAACTAAATGCTACTGAGTTCTTTCTGTTAGCAGGCACTTTATCAGGACTTCAGGAGAGGTAAAGTTAGTCAGGCAGTTAATGATCTGCTTTGGTTGAAGAAATTTTAACTTTCTCATCATCAATTTCTGTTATTAACTAATGGAGCTTCCTACTGAAGACTGCTTTCTTTACATATGTATTATTCTGGTAGAGCTGGTTTAACTGGACTCAAACGCAGGAGCCTATTACTACTTTTGTCCAGGAGAACTTGCCTTTTCCATCATTCCCAAGCAGCGCCTTTCAAAGCTCCATTTGCATTTCTGGCACAGCTCCTAGCTGAATGAATCTCTGCTAGACCATCATCAGCTGCAACGTGTAACACTCAAATTCCCTGTATCCCCACTGTGGCCACTGCAGCTAATCTGACCACAGAACTTCCTCAGCAATTACCCATGTGGTGATTGCAACTCTGAAATGCAAAGATAAGGCAAAGACACTGTAATGCTCTGTCCAGCACAACTCTTCTAGCAAGGTTATCCATTTTATTCCATGTTGGTAATAACACATTTAATTCTTTACCATCATCTCAAAGGTATTTACCACACAGCAAAGTGGTGCATTTTATTCCATAAATATACTGTAAGAAATACAGTGGTTTGAGTGTTGAGTGCCCTGTACACAGAGTTTTAACAGTAAGTTGCAAGTTAACTTTAACTTTCTAACACTGACAAATGATTCCCTGTCTTATTAAATAAGTATTCAATTAATTCTAAATACTAAATTGCTGTAGGCAAACTGTCAAAACCTCCCTTTTTGGGGAGAAAAAAAAGAAAAGAAAAAAAAAAAAAGCCTGAAACTTGACATTCTTCAGCAGACTTTTCACATGCAACTTCATTTTACTTTAACTATTTTCAAGTAATAAAACATTAGAGCCAACTAAAACCCATTTAGCATTCTATATTCTATCACTATAACAAATTATGTCACTTTTCAGTAGGAAAGACACCAATAAATTTAAGAGCTGTCATTACGGAATATTACTTTTAAAGTTTAGATTTAAATTTT
The DNA here is from genome assembly GCA_013399695.1 of Formicarius rufipectus. Classification (NCBI taxonomy): domain Eukaryota; kingdom Metazoa; phylum Chordata; class Aves; order Passeriformes; family Formicariidae; genus Formicarius; species Formicarius rufipectus. Next base: position 1,587,967 of record VXAU01001192.1, read on the forward strand.
AAATTCCATTTATATCTGAAGGCAAACTGCTTATTTCATGATCTTCTGAATTACTTCACCTGCTGATTTTTTATTCCTCCGATTTACCTGATTTTCCCAATCATGATGTGATTTTCTTCCATACTGTATCAGACTTAGCTTAGTAAGTATTTCCATAACATGCTATTGCAAGAGGACAGCTCAGTGTAATACAGAAACAGGAATTTTTCCCCCCTGTCTGGTAATGCAGAAGAACTGATCAACATTCTGGTCATACTTACTGCAACTTGAACAGGTTTTGGAATCAACAGGAAAAGGGAAATTGTTAAGTCTCAAAGATGTGCATAAATAGACTTTCTCTGTTACTGGATTATCCTCTGCACTGAAATAGTGAGTAGGGAACTGCAATACCAAGAACAATGGGATTTAGTATCCTAAATATCAATGCCCAATAGAAAAATGGCAGAAAAATATGACTGAGAACCAGCTATAGTATCAGCTCAAGACAGAAGGAGCTGCCACTAAAGCACAGAGAAGATAATGGTTTAATTAGGTAACCAAAAACTGTCCAAGGGTGTAAACTCTACAAAATTTCTAAGAAACTTATTTTGGTTTCTAATTAAGATTAAGAAATGTTTCTCTTCAAGAGCTTACAAAAGAAAAATGTTCATCATCTCACTGCACACAGACATCTTCTATATATCTGAACACTTGTATCCCCACCCTTTTCTTGTTGAGACAAAGGAAACACAATTCTTTCTTAATCTAAATTATCTTTCCAAGACAAACACATGCTTAAACACTGAAGTGTAATATTTCTTTTTTTTTTTTCTCCACTAAAGAGTAGGACATTATTTTTGTGTTCAACTTGTTGCCTGACCCATATCCCCACACATTTTTCTACAATACTACTGTCTATAATATGCTGCCTAATATGTATTTATTTACTAGGTTTATTCCCAAGTAAGTGTAAGGAGCTTGGTATTGTATCTATTGAATTAAAAACTTCATATTCAAATCACTTCTCTAATTTTTTCTTATAGTTTTTGATTCTAATCTTGTTCCTGAGGCTGCTGGCAATCCAGGCTGATATTATCTGCAAATTTTAACAAATTTACTCCCTGCTCTATTCTCCATATCTTCAAAGTGCTGAATATCACTGGTCTCTGGCCAGAGCCCTATGAAACATAAATCCACCTTTTCTGACAGCGAATCATGTACTTGCCAGCATTCACTCCAAGCACAGAACTACAATCTTCTTTTAGTTATGGTGGTCACATTTAGACCACATTTCCTCAGCTCCCTGGTGGCAATACCATGGCCACTCCTCATCTACTCACCAGGCTATTTGTACAATTGCAGAGAAACTAAACGCATTTGTTATGATTTGAATTTTCCAGGTGGATCTTGACAGTTACTTACTCTTTGTTAAGTTCTAAATATTTTAGAGCAATAGAACTCCTCAAAAAAAAAAAAAA